>JWZT01001384.1:54332-126851 GCA_000827895.1 Thelohanellus kitauei | reverse complement strand
AGATATTTTTATCCAGGTTTTGAAATGTCTGGAGGCTAATTCCGTCATCAGGAGGGCGGATTTTGTTAATTTTCAGGCTTGGTAAATTTTCCTAGTTTTTTACAATTCGATTGCAAGTTTTTTTTCTTTGGGTTGAGAAGCTAAAATTGTGTAAACTTTATATATGGGGGAGTTTGTAATTTTCGAATAGTCAGAAATTAAAATTTCCCAAAATTTACAACAGTCCTCGTGTGCTATCATTTTTTAAAGTTTAATTTCCATGTCAGAACATGTGTTAAGAAACTCAACCCCAAATTCCACAAATGGTTGCTTACTATAAATTTCCAACTTTTTTTAGCTTAAAAGATTGATTTTTATCCAGTTAAAGTGAAATTTTAATTGTAAAGCTAAATAATAAATGAAAAAAACAAAAGAACGAAATTGAACATTCAAAAGATAAAATAGACTTGAAAACCATGTGCTTGCTGGTATGAATTACGTAAACCTCATCAATCTTTAATGTTTTTTTTCTTGGAAATTCTTTTCCTCAAAACATGAATGAAGAGATTATCGGAAGAGTAAAACAATTTATTTAATTAACGTTTAAGTTAATTGATTAAAATTTACTATGTGCACTTTTAAATGCATAAACCGGTAGCGATCAAAATTTGTTCCCTTATAGGTTTTTCACCTAAATCAGTGTAGGTTTTCTGGAATTCGAATCTTAAGACAATAGGAATTGCTGACAGGTACTCCCTGATATGCTCTCGATATATTTTTGTCATCATAATTTAAATAAATTGCGGTTGTTTAAATATTGACAGAATTGATAGATCACGAATGTGAAGTTTTCAGATGGAATATCCTTCTTCTGCAAATCGAATGTGCGACTGCGTAAAAAGTGGTTAAATCATGAAATTGAAACAGAGAAAATCTATTTAAAAACCTTGGATTCAGTTTTTATCATGGGCAGAAATCGATGATGGAATTCAATTATACTGTAGTAAGCATGAGTCAAACCATCGCCCTTCGTGAACAGTCGACATAATCTGTATAAACGTTGTAAAGAAGCAGGTATGTTGTTATTTTTGTCAAAATGTCCCGTTATTATTGACTTATATTATTATTTGGATTGATCTTACTCTTAGCTAAGATGGTGATGCCAACACATAAGCCAAAAATCGTCAAGAAGCGTACGAAGAAATTTATACGCTTCCAGAGCGATCAATTCATGCGGGTAAAGCCTAACTGGCGAAAACCTAGAGGAATTGATAATCGCTGCCGCAGAAAGTATCGATCTAATCGTCCTTTACCCGGAGCCGGCTATGGGTCTAACAAAGACACCCGGTTCATGATGCAAGACGGTTTCAAAAAGTTTCTCGTTAAGAACTTAACGGAATTAGAGGCCATGCTCATGATGAAAAAACAATACGCTGCTGAGATCGCGTCAACTGTATCTGCAAGAAACAGAAAAGCGATTGTTGAGCGCGCAGCGGTTCTTGGAATCAAAGTCACAAATCGCAATGCTAAACTCAAGACAGAAGAAAGAAAATAAATCAAAAATAGTTTTCATGGTGTATTTCTTCATATTTCATTTTTTGACAAATTTCATAAAGTTCGAATAACTCGAACTTTTCTATTTGGTGGCTGGGTTATGTCTTTTATAGGTAGTTTCATTATTTCAGTTCCATTTGGAATGTTCAAACATATCCATTAATGCACACTTAAAATGTGATTGATGACTGTACATCTAGTAAGGTTGGCGAAATCGATGGAAATTTAAATATCAAAAGAATTGGGGAAGGAAGTTATCGTTTTGGATTTTATTATGTGGTAGGTATAGCCATGAATAATAAATCGCAATCAGTTCATTCCTTCTATCGATTGGCTATTTCACATATTTGGGTTCATTTCAAATTTTTAATCCATGCAACCTAGATAAAAATTGACGGTATGCGACTAAGAATAGAAAATAAATTAGTTCGTACATGGGTTCATCTGATTTAATACTTGTGTCTTTCGATATAAATTATTCACCATGGTTTGAGTTTATTTCTTCAAGTTTATCTCTATTGAGTATTCTCAATTCATTTCCGTTGGCCAACAATCCTTGATTAATCGTATTTTTTGAACTTAAAAATTGTTTGATCAGATGCAAAAGGCGGGTATGGTGGATGATTATGCATCTGTGTAATGATATTTCTGGGATATTCCCTCACTTCTATTTACCCTTTCACTTGAATTTTCTTGCTTTGTCCATGATAACAAAAGGATGCCGTAATTATCTTTTCAGCATAGTGTTTTTGAGATACATCAGGAAATCTGAAACATTCTACGTTTACTGCCCTTTCCTGGATTTTGTGGCATATCATGCCATATTTGATTATTGCTGGTTCAAAGGAAATACTTCTACTTTTGGAAACCGGAATGGCAGCCAAAACAAATTATCCACTTTGGTTTACGCCTTTACACAAATTTTTGACTATTTTGAACCCTACTTCATAGAGAAAAAACAAGCTGATGTCCTTAGTATCAATTAACAAATTCTGAATCTTTGCCGAAATGCTTCCCTGGTTTCGATATGATTATATGATTTCACAATTCTCTCGCTCAGGAATTAAATTGCGGCTTATGAGAATGTGATAGAATTTGTGACAATATTTAAATTATGGTTAAGGGCATTCAAATTCCATGGTGTTCTTTCACCCAAATTGACAGACTCCAAAGTCATCACGCACTCTTGATTCATGTATACAAGTAAGTTCTCTTTTACCGTGATGTTTACTTTTGAGCGTAAACCGCATCCTCGTTACTTTAGCCGCTTTTTCCATAAAATTTAGGTATATTTTACGATACTGTTGACAGTTTTGTAGTTCTTTCAAAACCAGGAAGACATATCAGGGACAAAGTGTCCCTCTGGTATCTTATCAACGATTCATTTTTTTACACTTTTCAAATATCTTATTCTTCAGACCTGGAGTTGGCATCCTATTTCTACTTTCAGAAAAAACTGCAGTAGACAATGAAAAAATAGGACAATTACAATTATGAAGTTTAAAGTACAGGATGAAAGCCACTAAATTGTTTCGATATAACTGGACTGTCTGTGATCAAATACTTCGTTTTGTTCTTCGGCAACAAAATGTAAAGGCGAAAATACATATGATGGATTTTTATACTTATCATTTACTTTAGATTTACCGACCAGAAAATGGATGTTATGGTGTAATTTAGATTCTTTCACTATTTCCTAAAAAAACAAAATAATGAACGATAATTCCTCCTTTACATCGCTTGTAATCTGTTCCCACTGTTTTTGCCAGCCTTAGTCCATCAATGGTCATCAATTAGATTTTGAGTGCTTAGCATAAAAATGGTTTTGATAACTTATAAAATAGCTTAAAATCGTGTCGGATGAGAATAAAAGGTTTCTGACCCAGCTCATATGAGTAATTTCGTTTTAGACTTACTTTTATTCCATATTTCTGAAAACCCTTTATGTATAAGGAGGCTTATTGGTTGGTTTTTTAATTTTTTATATTTTTGGTTCTTATTTGATATCTATCAGTTTACAGACTGTATGTTCTATTTGAGAGCATACAGAGTCTTTTTATGGTGCAGAATATTGTTTTCTTCCCAGCGAACGAATGCCGCTTTTATACCATAGTCTTAGTCGACAGTGGAACGGGGTGCATGTTTAGCAAGTGTGAGTCTTGCATTACCATAGACTGAGCAGCTCAGATTGGTGCCTAGTCGGAGTGAGACCCTGGAAAGGATTGTTGCGCGTGAACAATATCGCATTGTGGTCGATGTAAAGTTCGTTCAGTAATGTACCATTGCAGGTTTGTACATTTCCATGGCTGTTGTCAAAAAAATAATGAAGACAATTATAAATATTAAGATTTTGAATAATTCTAAGTTGAAAGGTTACCAGATTGTGGTATAATATTTACTATGAGAAAGCTGTTTCTAAACCACATTTGGACATAAAGGCTGTTCTATTTTGACAATTGTGTTTATTATTTAACGAGAAAAGAGTAGTTAATAAAAAAAGTTTGAATACAGAGATTGACTAGATTTATGAATTATCAATCCAGATGGATTAATTATTTGAATAATCAATTTGCTTCAACGGAATATTGTTATTTCTTAAACTTCTTCAAATAGGTATTTACCACTACTATTCCAAACCACAGCATTTCGAACATAAAGTTAATCAAATATCAATCTTTGTTTAGTTCCAATACATAATTCAAACTTTTCGAGACACTTATGCGATGCTCTTCATTTAATACTACATTGATAGCGATGGATAGGTTACACCTTCGCCTGGGTCCAGTTTTGTTTTCACCTGCCACAGATGATTATTAATTCCATGTATAAGGTTTAGTATATCTCTGTAGTTGGTTGCATGAACTTATCAAAGTTGTGTAAAGCAATACATCAACTATCTCAAAAAATGTAAAGAAACGTGTTATTTATCTAAACTCTCATTAGATTGAGAATTTTTGTTGCAAGTTCTCTAAAACATGATTTTTTTCTCTATTTCATAACTGAAGAGATCACCTGGAAACTTCAAACCATCACTCAGTTCTAAAGGAAAATAACACAAAGGCTTCTGCGGTAACACAGCCCTTGAAGGTAGAAGATTTTGGTTGAGTTAAGCCGGTGATAATCTTTCAATAACTTTAATGTAGGTACTGGGTTTGGCATCAATAAATAGATATCCGAACGTATTTATTGCGCACCTCCAATATTCGTGGTTATTCATTACGATATTATGGAACTTCTTGATGATATTTTTTGCTTATATTGACGTTATTAGTTGATCAAGAAGTCGAAACCATATTATCTGAAAACAAATGTTGACAAATATAGTCTAAATGTACCAAAATACCGTTAGCACTAACCATTAATATTTGAGGTACGCAACAAATACGTTCGGATATTTATTTATGAATGCAAAACCCGGTAGTTAAAATAAAAAAGAATGTCTGGGATGATTGCACCAGGAAGGTTTGTGGCTAGTGGTAAGTGGAAAACTCGTTAAAACGATGGCTTAATAACTATCAATTTAAGTCCAGTTCTACAAGTTTTACTCAGACGAATGCTGAAATTCGTTCTCCTAGGTCTTTTTTTAACGTTAACAACCCATATTGTACACGATAGTACAAATGTCATAAAAAGATTTCGCTTCATGGAAAATGTTGAGAAAATTCTATAAAAAGTTACCCTTATAAATTTACAAGTTCAACTCTCGTTACAAACGTTTTTCGTTCTACCTCATTAAAAAATTGAATCTTCCGAAAAAATCTATGCATCCAGGCAGTTTTATATTAAGTGGCACAATGAAGGAAAAGTATGCTATCAACATTTGAATGTAATTTCCATTTTTTCATCGTTTTTTGTGTTTGTTGGTGGTTAGGCATAAAGGTGAAAAGTACTTTTCACATTTCATTTTCAGTTTCATTTCACTTACAAGCCAAGACCTGGATAGAAATTTTCCCACTTAGAGCTTAAAAGCCGTCATGTAGTACCAAATTACAGAAAAAGGTTTATTTTAACCCATCCATTCCACTACGTTTTCGCCAGAGCTGAAGTGGAAATTTGTAGCTGAGATTAATACAACTGAAAAATATAACAGATCAAGTGATTAATGATATTTTAAAAGCCTTAAACTAGCATAGGTAGTGTTGGTGACCAAAGTTTCGCGGGTGCTCGAAAAAACATGGATGTTTCCATAAAATTCTATGCATAATTTCCTTATTCTGAAATTTTGTCACCGTGCTAGTTGTTTAAAATAGGTTTTAACCTTCAATATACCTAAATAAAACAAAAATATGAACATCTATTGTATTTAAAAGAAAAATATCCTAAAATGCCAAAAATTATACGTTAAAACGTCTAAATTATACGAGGGGTAAATCCTAGCCCCATCCTTCAAGAAATTAGTGAATTTTTCCCAAAGTTGAGTTCTTATTCTACAACTGTACATAAATTAATCAAGAGGTGAATTAAGTAATTACTCTGACGTTCCTCTCATATTCTTTACGAGTTTTAACCTTAATTGACTCCACATTCTTTTCACATTCTGCGTATGTACCCCCGTCTGCGAAATGAAATTTTGCGAATGGTCAACTGATCCCCTTTGGAAGCTACCACCGTTATTTATTGCATTATGTGCAGCCCACTCATCGCGCCATATTAATGAACCCTCTAAAACGTGTTCCTGTATTATAAGCATCAGTGTTTCCCTCTTTTGTCTATCAACTTTGAACAAACCGGTTCCATTTGAAATGTAGGAGCCATCTTCGGTAATGTGACACTCCACCTAACCGAAAATCCAAGGGCCGGTAATTCTCCTTCCGTAATTCCTCTATTGACCCATTTCTTAGTGTGGGTTTAGAGAAAAGATGTCAAAAAAGAGGATATCTTTGTCTGGTATTGGCTCATCTCACAGTAACATCATCTATTCGACTCTCTTAAACCCGTAGCAAATATTCGCCCGCTCGAATAACAACAACGGCGTTTTTCATTTCGCTCATCTTCCTTCTCCATTTCCAAGTTTTCAGGAATGGGTGATGATGTTCATTTGATGATAGATTTTTCTAAAAAAATTGTGCCAATCAACCAAAAAACTCTAGCTTAGACCAAAGCTCTCCATATAATCGAATACGGGTCTCTTAGCTTAACAATTTAATACAACCTGTAAAATTTTGTCGTAGGCCAACTTTGAGTTTGACCTATTACAGGGTTTCCATCCATTATCGCGCAAATTCCATTTCATTTCGCGCAAATCCCCTGTTTAATTAGTGTCAATAAAATTCAATTTAGTGAAGTTTAATTATTGATTGAAACGAGAAATATTATTTTCAATATAAATTTAGAGGTTTCCAACAATTTTTGTTGCTAGTTTTATAGTTATATCTGCGACGAAAAAAAACTAATCATAAAAAAATTTTCAAGGGGGATTCCTACATCCAAATCTGTAACATTTCATCGTTTAAGAGGCATATGTTTGATTGAAAAAGTATATTCATGGTACAGTGGGGGTGAATGGGAAGAAAAGAAGCTGGCTGGCTTACGACAGCAATAAATTAGTCATATACACTAGTTACTGTTCATGATTGCGTTGGATATTTTAACAGCGTCGAAAGCAGCACAAACGTCGGCGTAAATAAATATCAGCCTGAATATTGATTTAAATTCATAAATCTTATTCTCGTTTCCATTATTCATTCAATATCTCAACAAGGAAGTTTGTTGATGAGAGATTAAATAAGGGAATTGCGAGAACTGAAATGGAATTTGCGTGATAATGGATGGAAACCCTGTAGAATTTATTTAAGTTTACAAAATTGTCGTTAAGATTGACTAAACATTCTTCAAATGTTCGTTGTCAAATTAACACCGGTCTTCGTTACTTATGATTATCGAGGCTCTTCTGTATACATTAAGTTTTAGTTCTGATACACAGTTTGTTGTTGTACGCAATACCAATGAATTATCGTTGGCGTAAATTGTAATATTATAGCCAAAAATTAACATCTACAATATGAAATACACAGTTCCACATTTTTTTAACATTTTTGGTCTTAAGATCCTTTCATGCGGTCATATGAATCTCCAGTTTTTACAGAACTATCGACTGTCTAACCTTGCATTAATCTGAGATAAAATTTTTTCGGATGTTAGCAGAAGATTGAACATCACATCAAAATGTCAGTTGTTAGTCATAAGTCGATATGGAAACACTATGGGATTTTTGATAATGAAATTTTCAAAAACATGTCCCAATGAATAAATTTTGCAGAAATTCAAATAAAAAGAATTCATATAAAATCTCCGAATATGGGCGACGATACTCGAAAAAAGTAATTGTCTGCTTTGAGTTCTTGATTCATAACGGATGTAATAAATGATCTCGATAAGCAGTCCGTTATCCATAATTGTCTGCATAAACAGAAATTATGATGTATAATCTTTAGTAGAATTTATTTCATAGAGTATTTAAATTTTCCAAATATAGTCATGGGAATAAAATGACATAAATTTTCAAATCGATTCAAATTTGCAAAATATTGAGAAGTTTAACCTATATATTTTTAATTTTCTCATAAACAATATCACGCCTATTTTACAGTTTCTTTGGTTTTTCTCTGTATGACACTAAAATTATTTTGCGCCATATATTACCATGGATGATACATACATACATCGATAATATGTAGTTGAATTTGGACCAATGTCAAACGTTGTAAAGGAAAGATTATTTGATATTCTGAGAAATGTGGCTTCAGCCAAACCCCTACTTTTTTCTCAGTGAGGCATGATCCTCATGATATATCTTCTAGCTAGGATCACTATCTTAAAATGCAAATTCGATTTATTGTATTTCATCACGTGGTATTTTTCCATTATCACATAATATTCGCCGATGGTTTAAGTGATCACTAATAAATACTTTTTTTTAGCCAAAGTCGATGATAGGCAATCTTTGTCTGCTTTATAATGAATCTGCTCCTTATGTTTTCAAGTCAATGAGTACTATGATAAATTCAGAAAATCGTGAAATATTCAATTTTCCCAAATCTTATGAAGAACGATTATTATTTTTAGGCAGTTTTTAAAGAAAATGCTTATATTAAGGCTGAATAAAGATACGTGTCCTACGTTAACTTTATGTATTTAAAAGAGGGGTTGTGAGTTATTCCCACATCAGAATGAAATTGCCTCCTACTAGAGTTAAAATACGACACAATGAAGGTTTAAAGCAGTCGTCGTGGATTACATCTTTAGTGGCGTTGATTTTCACCAAAAGTCTCCTAATTTAACCACCAAATATGTGAAATTTTTTTATTTGCTGTATCGTATTGATACATACTTCCTTTAACGTGACAATATATTTTTTGGTGTTAATTTGTTTGTCCGGGTGGAAATTCTCTTGAAACAACAGTTGTGCGAATCGAACCTAAGATTACCACTGTAATTTAGTATTTTGAAAAGCAGGAAAACAATTGGCCTTCATATATATATATCTGTATAATCAATCTGAGAAATCATTAACTGTCGAACAGATACAAGAGGATATCCATGCTTTTCTGAATGTTCTTTTTCAAAAAAGAATGAATGTAAATGACATTATATTTATATTTTACATCTTTGACCCCTCAAAATGTTTTAAGGTTTTTCATTTACACAACCTACATAAAGTACAATTAAAACTTGATTTTAGATTGAACCATGGATAGTTTAATGACATTTGGCGAAGATATCACGTTTTTATTTCGCAGAATCAAAATTGTGTCTTTTCAAATTCTTTTTCGCGTTTACGAATTAAATTACTCCAAAATAACTATGAGCGTAAAACCAACTAACATGATAAGCACCCCCTACTCACCTAACCGCCTCGAGACCTAAAAGGATTATACATCCAAATTTCACAGAAATGGAAAATGTGATCAACTGTTTTGTGTTGATGTAATTCAGATTGTTGACATTGTTTTAATCCATGGCCATTTCAATAAATGTTGGGATCATTAACTTGTTATGCTTCAAAAATCATTCTGACTCTTTTTTAAGGAACGAAGGCTGAGAATGCATAAAATTAAAAGAAAAAAACAAAGTATTTAACGGATACCAATAGAATCGATGTATGAAAAACCCAGTAATCGCTATGATGAGTTTTATGAACCCTAAAAATTTGAACCAGCGCGATTGAGATAAAAGCATGGACAAAGTATTTCAAATGAATTTATATCTAAACATTGAAACCAGAAACACTTCTTTATGACATGATTGCTTTTGAATAAATCATAGTATTGTAGAGAAAGATTAAAAACGGGTTAATTAATCATTTTCGATATAGAAAACAAGTGATCGATCTTCTTTTAGATCATCGAATATTTACAGATAATTATGAAATAGTTATCGGATTTGCAAACCAGAGGTTCCGATGTTTATATTTATAAGTAAATTGATATTTATATAGATTCTATCTTTTATGGTTGTGAGAATATTCATTCAGTTTTAAGAGTGGAATATTCGCTGGTGTTTAATGGGCTTCGCTTTTGCCTAACAGCAAAGAATCTTTCTAAAATGTACTTTTTATAATATGTGATAACGTCGGAACCTTTGAATGTCATCAGCGGAAAGTCGGCCATTTTAGACTGAAAATAGTGTACGAATCGGAATTTTGAAATATCCGTCGAATCTCATATTTTAAAATTCCCCAAAAATTGCAAACCTCACCCCTCCCCCACATGGTATAATTTTTTAAAATTTATATTCCATGTCAAAAAATGTGTGTTAACAAAAGCAACACCCAATTCAACGGATGGCGGCTTATTATTAATTTCCAAATTTTCCAACCCAAAAGATTGGTTTTTATCCAGTTAAAGTGAAAGTTTAATTGTAAAACTAAAAACTAAATGAAAAAACGACATTTAACTTTTAAACGCCGAAATAGACCTGAAAACGCTGTACTTGCTGGTATGACTTCCATAAACCTCAGTCATCCTTAATTATGTGGTTTGTTCTGAATAAAAGTTTTTTCACAATACGTGATAAAAGCGACTGTCGGAACATAAAAATTTATTTCATTAATTTTTAAGTTAATTTGTTAAATTTTACAAAGTACATTTAATAATGCAAAGAGTGCATTTTTACATACCAGAGCCGTTATTTCATTAATTTCTTTCGAAGTATCTGGTTTGCATCAGAATTGTTTGGACTACCAAAAAATATTTCAAATCGAGTTCGACTAGCTTGGTAACCTGTACGTACGCACCCTTGGCGACATTCCGTCCGACAAGTGACCAAATGTCAAAGCTCCTAAGTGCTCTAAACCTGCCCTGGATAATTATATAGCATAAGTTCTGATCAGAAATCATTCTTCGTTATATATACGTCCACATGTGGGATAAAAGATAGACTATGGTTTAATAATTACTTCAAATGATTTTTGTCGCCTATAATCAGTTCCATAAGACTGGATTCATATTATTTTATTGTTGAAATCAGTAATATAATCTCAAAAATTAAAGATTAAAAAAGATTTACGAGTCAGTTGTCTCGTTTGTGGGATAAAACTTACAGATTGCTGTAATCCTTCTTCTGAGTACGGCTCTACTCAGGAATTCAATTCTATAATTTTTCATCATAAACTAGTTTTGGAAATGTTTGAGTCTTTTCTCACAAAATTCAAATCATGTATCCTTAACTGATAACAAGTATTTTTATCCCACTTACAAGCTTGAAGTAACTGTAAAACTAAAATCGTGTCTACCTACCCTCAATTAGGTAAAAATTTTAAAATCCAATTCGTTACGTTTCGGGCGTTGACTAATTGCTAAATATCATTGAAATTGTCTATCGACTTGAAGGACGGTATGTATTTTTGAATTTTTCGATAATTAATTTTTTAGATATATCTAAAAATGTTTTGAATTTTCTCCCATTTCTAAAACAATGCATGTTTATTTTACAACTCTGATAATATCTTGGAAATTCTTGTTTCGTTTAGTTTCAGCACTTTTTCTTATCCTAATCATACGTAAGTGACGGCTGTCGGAATACGAAATTTTCAATATATTGAAATCCTCTGGGGATCTAAATACAAGAATTATATATCAACCGTATCGAGTTTTCAACCCTACATTAACATACTGAGTATTATGTTTTCATTGTAAACCATGGGATCATATGTGAACGTAGGATCCTATACATAACAAGAGTTGAAGTTGGGGGGAGGGGGAGGGGGGGAGTATATCTAACACCTTGATATTCATTCATCCGAAGGTAATTCATTGGAAAAATAACATAAATGTTGGTAATTGTTTAGAGATGATTAATGTGAACGTTAAAATGAAAAACTAAAATAATTTTATCCGGAATTATAGGATAATTATATAGGTATCTGATCTTTAAATTTGAAGTATTAGATGTTTTTTGTCTTCATTTGAGCTAAGATATGGTATTTTGAACAATTTTGTGATCTGTTTAAGGTTGCATCAATGACCAAATTCAAAAAATACCATGAGAATTTGATAAAAATTCATGACAGAGACTCGTGATTCTTCAAACCTGATCTATTTAAACTGCGTCCCACTTTTCATCGTTCATATCTATATCAACTTTCATTTATTTCTCAGTACATTTTCACTTATTCATTGGTTGAAATTTAAGAAAACAAAATCAGGAGCCTAATGTCAAATTTATATATTAACGATATATCGTTGAACACCTCCGAAGATTGCTCTAACTTCTAAATTTTAAGTTTTTAACTTGAGCATACTGTTATATGTATTAAGAGGCCAATTTCTCCTTTTTGAAAAATTGTCCTGACTTAAATAATTTATTTATTGAAATTTATAAGTTAAACCGAAACTATAAAAATCTTTTTTATCACCATTCTAATTTTATTCTCTTTTGAAAATTATCTACTTTTTATTTGCTACCACAATAATTGGGGTAAGCGTTTAAAACCCGTTTTTTGACTCCAAATGATGAACATCTTTTTTAAGAAATGCACAAAACCCCATTTATAACCCATCTTACCTAAAATCCTGTCTCTCGTAGCACTTGATATTTCCAAGCTTTATTTCGTTGGTTTAAACCACGTTTTCTTACCCTCCAATTAATAGTTGAGTTAGAGTCAATATAGCAGTTTAACTTTGAAGTGTACTATAACCAACCAGACAAAAAAGATATCCCCATCGGTTTTAACTACTATCTGCTAAACCCAATATCATACAAGAGAACACGTCAACAACATCTTTTTGGAGTTTAGAACTTAAAAACTTTTCAAAAAATGTTCCTTCTTTTCAGTAATCGAAATTTTCGGTACCATAATTTTAGTTCGATCCTATTAACATAATCTTTTACATGTCGAGAAGTTTGTTGATTTTTGAAACACGTTTTTCTCAATTGGTATCTGGTTGTGGCAGTTTCAACAGGAAATAGTGTAAATTTAGAAATAAGTAAGTGAATTTTTGTCTTTTAAGAATCTACAGTGATTTAATCATCATATAAAAACGAATTGGTTGAAAACAATCAAAAATATAGATTGGTATGCGCCTTAAATCTATTGTAAATACTCATTTGCTTTGACCTGAAATCAACTTCCTGACATTAATAAGAATAAGTGTGAAACAGTCCTAGTTTAAATCAGTCATTTTTTTCCAGGTGGATTATTTTTATCAACATATTAATGTTCTAGGTATTGCACCATCTATTGTCTAATTAATCATTTTATCATGAAGATCTAAACTCTAACAAAGTAGGTTCTCTGGTAGTGGTTTTCCTTATTCTGATTTAAGCAGTTCTTTTGATTAGAAAAACAAACCAATAATTATGACAATACTCTATTTTGAAAACCTTTAAATCCGGTTCCTTTAAACGAATTAAATTTTGGGATGACTATACGATTCGTCCCTGGTTCTTGATAACTAAAATAGTTAAAAATATCGTCTCTCATATCCAATAGAAGCCCTTTTCAATTTTCACATTTTATTCTCCGACTATGAATGATCAATGCCATTATGGTCGAGCAGACAATACTAACTTGTGCTATTTGAGTAACAATTCAGTTAAAAAAATCGAAAATTTTAAAATTTATTATCAATACATCAACCGAAAGATAATTATGACCTCTTGTTTCATCAACAGAGATATTCAATTAATTTATCAGAAAAATTGGCTAATTCGGAGTGACTCAGTCTCAGTTCTAAAAATCTTTCTAGTTTGGCTTCTACAGAAATAAATTTGTGAATTATTCAAAGTTAAAATCGAATTGATTTTTTGTAAAATTTAGCCCCGTTCATGGAAACTAAAACGAGTTTTTGAGATGTTGAATCAGTTAGTTAATTGGTGGTTTAAATGTTAAGTCTTGCATTCTTGTGGTTGGATTGATGAGTTTTTGAAACACTCGATTTGTCAACGACCCAAACGGCGTTAAATAGGAACATCGTAACATTTCTGCAATGAGTTAAACAAAATCTTTGACCATCCGAATATTTTAATCTTTGTCAATTATTGCGATTTATAAATTAACTGTACGTTTCTGGTGGATACCAGGTTCGATTTTAGAAGTTTCGTTTGAAATTTTTCAAATCCAATTATGCACGTGAACAATACAGGTTCGCTAAAGCAGTTATAGCACCGTAAAAGACGATCATTTTCCATTGATTTAGTCGTTAGTTTACAAGATCTCGATTAAACTAGGATTTATTTTTATTCAAATATCACGTGCAGGCTATTCTATAAATTCAAAAAAATTCAATGGAGAAACGTCCAATGACTGAAATTGATGTTGCGGATAGAACGCTTATTCAGGCTCTCAATGAGATATCTGCCAAATCTAAGATATTCATGAAATTTGAGAAGCATCCTGATGTTCCTACGGGTGCTATTCTTAAATTCGGATCAAAAGTATACGAAGGGAGAGGAAGAAATATCAAAGAATCTCGATTAGAAGCCACTCAAAAGGCCCTCAAGGATTTCAATGGGGGCCAAATCGAGCTGGAAACTGAAAAGTTTCAAAGTCTGTCTCCTATTTCTGCACTAAACGAGCTGGCACAACGCTTAAAAGTAAAACTTTCTTTCGATTTTTCTGTTAAGCTTGATGGTCCTTCAAAAGTATTTTCATGTTCCGCAACTTTTGGAGAAATTGTTGCAGAAGCCACAGGACATAAAAAACAGAACTGCAAGTCAGAATGCGCTGAGTTTATCTTGAAACATTTAAACATGGAAAAAGATAAAACGGCGAAACTTACTCCTGTAAACGTTCCACATGTTGCTTATGAGCCATCCCAGTTATTTCTTGCGAGGGATTACCAAGAAGAAATCTTTAACAAAGGTGTTAGATCAAACATAATCGCTTGCCTTGGCACCGGATGTGGTAAGACCTTCATTGCCGTGCTATTGATAAAAAAATTCTCAAATCAAACTTTTGGGACATTTCCACAGGCGAAGCGGATTGTGTTTTTGGTCCCCACTGTAGCCTTAATGTTTCAACAATCGGATTATATCAGAAGACACACAAATCTTAACGTTGGGTGTTATTGTGGTGACACGGCTTCTCCAATTGAATCTTTAACAATCTGGGAAAGTGAGATTGCAAAAAATAATGTTTTGGTGTTAACTGCAGAACTGTTTCGACAGCTGCTACAGTATGCTGTTATCGACATCGCCAATCTGTGCCTGCTTGTATTTGACGAGTGTCATCACGGTTTCAATGCAGGTCATCCTTATAACGTGATAATGACTATGTATTATTCCAGAAAGCGTGTTTCGGACGAAAATGTACCCAGAATTATCGGACTAACTGCCTCGCCTGCTCTTAATACTGATTTCAATACCTTCGCAACACTTGAGTTGAAGCAACGTATAGAAAAGTTGGAACATATATTCGATTCTCAATGCATCACTTCGGTGGAATATTTGGATTCTTTGAAATCTATTTCTTCGAACCCTGAAATAAATATGGTTTTGTATCGGGAGGAGACCGGCTTCGTATCGCTGATGGATATCATCAACTGTATCACTGGATGCAAAGATGCTATGATGAGATATTTCGATGAAACCTGCTTCAATTTATTTGGATGTGATAATTTTTCGTTTACCATTGAAGATTGTTATGATATCGGAGGCAAACTCAATGATAAGATTGTAACCTCGAAGAAGATTAAAAGGTGCTTGGAGAGATGCTTTGATAGATGTTTTAAAACCGTTGAAAACCTTGGAATTTATGCCTTGGGTGTGATACTTAAAAACATGATAAAGGTCAATAAGAGGTTGACAACACATAAATCATATGAAAAATGTAGGGATGTATTCATTAAACTCCAGAAATATCTTGTTAGCATACAAGAATTAGTTACGTTTCAAGTTGGGCATGTCCTCCACGCTCTTTCGGAAAAATCACTCCATACTCTCGCGAGCACCACACTGGTTACCAACAAACTCCAATGTTTGATTCTACTGCTATGCAAGCATTATATTTATCCTCTCCCCGAAACCAGCTCCACTGCTGAAAAGTGCTCTACACTAATTTTTGCTGCAGAGAGGTCGACCTGCGCCGTTATCGCTGGTACAATCAATGAGTTGGCAGAGATTGAATCGAGATCTCAAAAAAATAAACTGCGAGTGGTTGCAGATTATGTAATTGGTGCGACTGTGAGTGCTGCTCACAAAAAACTACCTGATGGAATCATGGATTCAAGCATAAAAACCAATAACTTGCGTTTGGAAAGTTTTCACCAGAATATCGTCAATGTGTTGGTTGCTACCAATGTTTTGGAGGAAGGAATCGATGTACGCTCTTGCAACGTTGTGGTTCGATTTGATAGATTTTCCACCCTCCGCTCATTTATTCAATCAAAAGGCCGTATCAGACAAAAGGATGCCTCATTTTACGTGTTTGTGGACGAAAAATATAAGCGAGCCATAGAGAAACATATATCCATGCTGTCTAATGCCGAGAACTGCGTGGAAAAGATCTTGACGAAATATTGTCTTGAAGAGATTGAATATGAACCCGAGTTTGGTTACTTCGAGGAATTACACCCTGAAGAGCGGTCTTTGATAACTTCAAAGACTCAAATGGATCTACGTGCTTCTATTTCTTTCATATACCAGTTTTGTGACCGATATTCCAGAGAATCAGCATACACCGTCAAACCAAAATTTTACGTGAAAACTTCGGGAGATAAATTCAAATGGACTGTGAGGTTGCCCAGTGAATGTGGTATTACTGAAGAGATTTCATCAGAATGGTTAGCCGATTCAAAATACGCAAAACAACACTGTGCTCTTAGGGCTATTAAAATGTTGTACAATTATGGAAAGATCGAGGAGAATTTGCTGCCAGTTTATAAATCACAAAAGGTTAACGTCGGGGAGAAAAATTCAACAACTGACAAAGGAAAAGAAACCACTAATGATGTGATTCTTCCCTTGAATGTTATGGCACCTGTGGCAAATTTTTACAAGAAATCGATTCCGATGTCATTGAAACAACTTGAAACCGGTAATGACTTTTATTGCTACGGAGTTGATTTATCCGAATATCATAGCTGTAAGTCAAGAGAACACTTTTTTTCAACTTTGGATCTTTCGAAAACGTATCTTGGATTTTTGATACCTGGCCAAATAAATTCTGTATCGTTTCCACTGGCTTCCACTCAACATAGCTTACAGATCCGTATAAAACCACACCCACTCTTCTCTAAAGTAATTCTTAAGGATCACCAATGTGAAAAGATAAAAGAATTCAACAAGATAATGTATGAGAAGTGTTTAAAAATTGTTCCCAAAAATTGTGACTGGGCTCCAGATAGGTCTCATTATTGCGTATATACTGTCGTATTTGATCAAAACAACCAAATCGACTTTGATCTGATGGATAAGTTCGTTGAATTCAGTTTGATGTCGCACGAGGAACGTTCAAAGTTACCACCTGTGTCAACTCTAAGACCCCCATATGATGACATGTCAATTTGCAAAAATTATAGCCAAGATGAATTGATCTATCACGTGGTCAAAGCTGGTGAAGTCAAACCCAAAGATAAAATGGGAAACGCTCCAACAACATTT
Source organism: Thelohanellus kitauei (assembly GCA_000827895.1). Lineage (NCBI taxonomy): Eukaryota > Metazoa > Cnidaria > Myxozoa > Bivalvulida > Myxobolidae > Thelohanellus > Thelohanellus kitauei. The sequence goes on along the minus strand of JWZT01001384.1, from coordinate 109,277 downwards.
GTTCAATACTTTAAGAGGCGATGGTCTAAAGAATTGAGTGATGGAGAAATTATGTTGAGTTGTTGTTATTCCAGTTTTAGAATCAACTTTCTGCGTAACGTCTCTCAGTTTAAAACAAAACCCTCCAATCTTCTTTACTTACCAGCTTCAGGTGTGGTGGCCCATCCGGTCTCTTTTTCTACGCTCTTCCAGTTGGGTATTGTTCCCTCAATTCTAAAACGATTAGTTGATTTTCTAGCAATTGAGGAATGGTGTCAAAACCACATAGATGTTTGCGGAATAGACCAAATTGATTACCGTGCCATCGACTCGTTTATACATCAACTTCAAGAATTCCACATTTCAGACGAGCCCGAAAAGGCACATTTTGATCCGGATGAGGACATGCTTGAAGATTTTTACTTAACCTTATCTCTATATTGGAATAACTCAGCTGTGAATTCTCAAAAGATATTGTTTCAGTCTGTTTTTCAAGCCTTCACTCGAGTGTCCAGCAATGAATGTTGCAATTATGAACGTATGGAGTTGCTGGGGGATAGTTTTTTGAAATTTATAGTTTCTATGGTTTTATTTGTCTCATACCCCAAAGACAGCGAGGGGTCGATGACTGCGAAAAGGTCATCAATGGTCTCAAATGCATTTTTTGCACAGCTTGGAAAACAACTTAAAGTGGAAAAGGTTATGAACACAAAGCCGATAAACTTTGGAACAAACTGGTGTCCTCCTGGATTTGCAGTTGAAAAAGATGACTTTAATGTGATGCACGATGATGTAATTCTGTACCAGTATATTCCACAGAAATCAATTGCAGATGTTGTCGAGTCGTTGGTTGGTTGTTTCTTAATATCTTCAAATATTTCTCGGGTTTATGAGTTTCTTCTGAAACTCAATATCCTGGAAAATGATGACATTTCCAAAAAGTTAAGCACCATCAACCAACTAACGAAGGAGTTCGAAGCCTTGGTGTTTGATTACCCAAACATCGAATCCATCATGAACGATATTTGTAGCGTTGAGAAAATTATAAAGTATAATTTTACCAACAAAAACATCATCGCTCAAGCATTGACTCACATCTCCTCGATTAATGACCAAACACAAAGGAGTTATGAGCGGTTAGAATTTTTGGGCGACGCGATCATCGGATTCATTGTTGTGCTTTATTTGTATTTGTCCCACGACCAATGGAAAACTGAGTGTTTATCTCCATACATCATCACCCATTTACAACACGCATTAGTCAACAACAAAATTTTGGGAATAATTTCTGCTAAGAACTCTCTTTTGAAATGCATGCAACTCAAGTCGTTCGAACTTCACCAAGCTCTCTCTCATTTTATGAATTGTGTTGAAAATCTTGAGGAACTAACAGAAATACAGGAGGTTCCATTTTTGGGTCTCATAAAAACCCCAAGCCTCAGTCAAGATGTTGCTGACACCTGTCCAACTATTGAAGTGATACCTATTCCAAAACCCGCTGGAGATTTGCTCGAATCGATAATTGGTGCCGTTTTTATCGACTCAAACTGTGATCTCGTGCTGACAGCGAAAATTTTCATGCCTTTTTTCAAATCGCATATTCGTAAGTTTATAAACTCGATTGTAGAAAAATATTTGACGACTTTTCCGATTCAGCCAAAGATGCATTTCATGGAAAATTTTTCAAATTACGAAAGAAAGTAATTGTTAACTAAGTTTAAGTTTAACCAAAATGGAAAACAACGCGTTCAAACAGGTCATAACTGACCCAAACACGTCTAGGCAATATGCCGGAATCGGATTCACTCAGGAAGATGCATTTAATGCCTCGTGCTACTCTTTGATAAAGTATCTTGGGGAATAAATATATTAGTTCCTAAAATTTGTTATTGTTGACAATATTCAAGTTTTTGGCTAGATTTTGTAGTCGTTACATATAAATCGGTTTTATTTAAAACTATTATTTATGCTCTTTGTTTGAGCTTAGTCATCACTGACTAGTGCTTTTTCAAATTCAAGTTCGTTAATATATGTAGAACGACTGCTTTTTCTTGAAAAATATGAATCAATATGCTTTCACTGGGTCTTCTCATGGATGAAATTGTTGAAAATCTGTTTTGATTTATGAATCGGTCTTTTGCAAGACAACCATTGCATGTTTTTGATGAGCAAGGATATGAATGATTGAAGTTTACTTGATTTGACAATACCGTTCTTTATTATTCGGAACCATAACAGGAAATTGCATCCTTGATAGTCCTTCCAATCTTGTTATACGAATCCTTCCTTCTGGTTACGTAAGATTTATGTTGAAGAAAGCGGCCAAATACACAATTGTGCGACTGATTAGCAGTGTAAACTGATATTTAGTGTCTTCACCCAAAATTCATCTTGGCGGAATTTTAAGTATCCAAAGTTTATCCACAGTTTGCTGAATGACCATTCGATTCAAACGTGTGTAAAAATGAGGATACGTGTCTTTTCTCATAGAAAATCGCGTTCGCATAAATTTCAAAGTAAATATCAGAACCAAGAGGAATTGTTGATTATTCCATTCAGGGTGGCCATAAATAACAAAAATCACCCTATATTAAATATGAATATAAAATTTGAACTTCATTAAACGATCTTACCGTTTTTATATAAATTCAGAAGCATTCTCCGATAAAACATAGGCGCAATTATTCTGAGGCTGAAGATCAAGCTTGACTTATAGCCCGACCACCTTTCCTAACCTCAGAAACGGGATGAATGAAATTTCTTTAATATTTTGAATGACCTAACTTCAGGTTGGTGGATGGATGCTGTAACATAAACAGCCATTTGTTATCTTAAAGATTCCATGAACATGTGAGCAAACTGTTCGATTAAATACATCAACTAATAAGTTGGAATTCATCAATCGTCGCCTTTTAAACGCCAACCATTGACCAAAACAGATTGTTTTAATGAGTTAGTAAACTCAGCCAGTCATGTCTCATCATTTCTGTTATGACAATTTCATTAAAATACATCAATTCGCAATATAAATATTCTTAGCCACACATTTCTCAAGTCAATCTTTTTAGTATCTTACGACCAAAAGCCTATCTTCTGAATTTTCCAAAATGTCGCCTTGTGGTACACATCAAAACGATCGCAGGCTCAAAAATATACTACAATGTGATGTGGACAAGCCATTCATCAAATTCTTTCCCTTGTCATGTTCAAGGCTTCTGGCATCTAACTCTCGCATCAAATACCACAGAAGAAAGATAATTGAGAAAAATACGACCTTTGATAGCTCTACATTCAAGCGAGACATGGCACAAAACGACTAGTAGGCAATGCTTTTCATCATCTTTCACAATCACTCAGTAGACCCTCGTTACTGCTTTCTTCTGGTGATAGAGTGGAGAAAACATGTAACGTCATGCTTAACCGCCAAATTTTTACCGTATTTACAAATCGCCCAACGGTTGATAGGAGGCCGAAACTTGATGCATTTTTTTTATATTGAATACTTTAGATATAGTCTAAATGCCGGAAACAAAGATCAGAATATCTTCGTCTTTACTACATAAATTAATTAGAACGAAGTTGACATGTTGAAAGGTAGGTTACATTCTTTCTTTTAACCAATAAACGCGATGATCTGCCATTTCCAGATGTTTTATAACCGATAACAGCGTCTTCTTAGAATTTAAATCCTTAAGGGAAGTTTGGAAGGCATCGATTATAGTCCATAATTTGTTATTAACATCCCATACATGTCCAAAAAAATAAATGTTCCTCAGTGGGATAAACATCAAATTATACTGAATTGACAACCATTGATCCGCCCATTGAAACCAATACTTAATGAGAACCCGAATACAAAAATTGAGGCTAATATGAACAGTTTGACAGTAATGATTATAAAAATGAATGGGTTGGCAAAGCAGACTTCTTTTAATTGAGCCAACCCATCCAGAAGTGTGGGATAATTAAATATATAATGTAAAAAACAATAATCCTTATGAATCACGATAAAATTGATCAATAGGCCTATTTTTACCGTACATTGTTGCAAGAATTCGTTTGGTATGGAGCTGAATATAATTTCATAAAATTATCGAAATCTGAGAGTTAACAAAATTGGAATCTGCGACAGTGAATTTTTTTTAAAGTTTCTACAGGTATCACTCAATAAGCTGAGAAATATTCGTGTATTGTCGTGATAACGATTGTCGAGCAGACAGCCGACTTTGATCTCAATTTCGGGTTCGAAAATTATTGAAAATTAGGTAAAAGTAAAGCAAGTCGGCATCGTTAATCTTCGGGAAAAAATGGCGAACTCAAAATAATAAAGTACTCTTAACTATCTATTTGTTGGGTAAGATAGCTTTATTTCTTGGAAAATTTTTTCTAAAACGTTACCTTTGAATTTTTTCGAAAGAGATGCTCACTTATCTTGGACAGTCTTTTTTCGGTATTTTTAGAGGTGGATAGGAAGCGGTTTTTAGCCAATCGCCAAAAGTTTTCAATGTTTTGCGTGTGGATAAATCGATCCTGACGGTCTATAAAATTCTGGGAATGGTTGACCGTCAAATGAATGTATCCACATTCACTTAATTCGTTGTATGCCTTCCAGCAGTCTGAAATTATTATCGATCCCCTCGCAATACGTTCTCTAATGATTGGGATCAAGGTTTCTTTTTTTTTGATTCGGGAAAACCATTAAGAATGACTTTGAATGATCATGTCTTTCAACTGCTCCGAAGAACCACCCACATCCCAAGATCCTGCCTCTGTTGTATTTTCTCCTGTAAAATAATGATTCGTCTATTTCAACCTCGACTCCTGGTCCACCGATTACTTCCCTATTATCATTTATACAATCCGTGCATACTTGCCTGTCATTAAAACAGCGATTACCGAATGAAATAAAAATAATCAATGACAGTGGGCCTCAAAAGTTTTCTCTAACAGCTAATTCTACTGAAAAATCGTGGGCCCAACAATAAATCAATAGTAAATTGCCTGAAAAAGATAGTTTATATTTAGTAAACCAGGTGTTTCTACAAGGATTAACTTTCTTTCGACACGCGAGACAATAATAAATGTATTCCAACAATTAATAATTAATACTAGTCTTAGCTTTAGAATCGTTTATTTTTGACATTTTATGAGAACAGACACCGTATACGTCCGATTTTAGAAGTCCCACTTCTATAAAAAACTGGATACAGGCTTCTTCGCTCGATAAATGCGAAATTGTCAGTTCACGAATCGACTTTCCCGCGATACTTTCCATTTTTATACTGCGCATGTTCTAACGATGCCGACTTGCTTTACTTTTACCGAAAATTATTATCCGCAGAAGATAAAGCTACTAGTTCTCCATCATATTTAGAAATTATGGCTTGTATGATACCACTTTAAATTAATAAGATTGTTGAGACTATATATTTACACCGAGAAGCTGATCGATTAAGATGACGAAGTTTTCATAAAAGTTGACGGATCAGGTTCATTATGATGCCCCTACTATATTTTAATCTCAAAGATTATTTTTTAATCCAAAACTTTTAAATCTACACCATGTTCATTTTGGACGATAAGTCTACATTTCACGCTGCATCTGTAAATTAACTAAAAAAGATTGAGGTAGAGATTTTCTGATTTTATAATCAAATTCATTTTTAGTTTTGCCAGTACAGTCAACTCCGGATAAGCGCACACTCCGCTTTACTGCACCAAGTTTCGGTCCCGTTTTTTACTGCAAAAAGATAGCAAAATGACTCCGCTTAAGTGCACACACTCATTCGGTCCGGCTTACATGTAGCTATGTATATTTACTCCGGATATCTGCACACCGGTTTAATGGATATCATAGTCTGCACATTGGCAGTTTCAAGGCCACATTCCATGACCTCACTCAGCCACCGCGTGCTGTACTACCAATGAGTCTGTTTCTAATGTTTGGCTACATTTTATTAAATTTTTGTAAGACTAATTTCTCTGAATCTTGTTCGAACAAAAATTTATCACTTTCTGAACGAATCGAAGTGTTAAATCCGTGGATAGAAAGAAAACTCATTAGACAATCGCAAGGCATTATGGCTTTCATTTCTGACAAATTTAATGCATATTTAAAAACAGAACGTAGTCTTCAGAATTGGCAGAACAATACCAACCCAGACAGGAAAAGCAAACGAACACGCAAGGCAGAAGATATTGAAAAAGCACTTCTGCGTTAGTTTTCTAATGTCAGGAATCGCCAGTTGTCAATCAGTGGTCTCTGCTAGTAGAGAAGTCAAAATAACTAGCACAAGGTTTAGATGTAAAATATTTTCATTCAACTGATGGATCGTTGGAACGATAAGACGAAAGGAACAATATTAAATTTAAAAAGTTAAATGGTGAGAAGCAAGACCCATTATTTTGTGCAGAAAGCTGGAGTAGCGATGCCCCATCTGCAGTCATTAGGAACTACGAAGCAAAAGAAATTTTCAAAGCCGATGAAACTTGACTGTATTCGGCTGCCATACCTGAGGAAACTTTCTCGTTCAAAAACAACGAAGCAACAGCATGTAAATTGGCTAAAGAACAGGCTACTCTTTTGTTTGCATGCAGCATGGACGGTAGTGAGAAGCTGAAGCCACTTACTGTTGGAAAAAGCAAAAACCCACTGTGTTTCAAGAACGTGAAGACACTTCCTGCTGATTATGAAGCTAACAAAAATTAGTGGATAACAAGGTATATTTGGACGGATTGCTTGAATAAGAATGACAATCAAATGCGTCCCTGAAATTGAAATATGATGATTATATGTGAAAACTGTGCAGAATAACGCTAATGACCACTCAACTCTACCACCAGTGACTTTCGTCAACTTCCTTTATAGCCTGAAAATGATTAAGTCCAATCCAGATGCATGCGACTGCGACGACTACGGAGTTTTTTTTACCGACTGACAAATCAGTTTCACACAATAAATAGAAAAAAAACGAAAAACGACTACTTTATGTACGTTTAAGCAAAACTTTACATGTGATGCGTTTAGTATACGATGCTGCTATTAATTAAACTTAAATTTTCATCGAATTAGTAATATACTTATTTGGTTATACATGTTGGCACTAGATACCCTAAAAATAAGCGGCACAAACATGAAATTGTAATGACACTAGCCTTTTAAATTTAGAGGTCACAAATATTTCTTCAATAAGATAATTATTTCATAGAAAGGTAGTGCCTCGTTGGGGTCAAAACACTAGTTCTTAACGCTGGCATCCTTCCCTTACATCGCAGTCTTTTAAAACTTTTTGTCTGATTGAAATTCAGAGAGTAGCTATTGTATTGACCATATTTGTAGCAACGGGTATGGCGGAAATGAATTTGATAATCACATAACTGAGTCACTCCGCTTAAGTGCACATTTTTTCCGGTCCGAAGGCTGTGCACTTAACCGGAGTTGACTGTATTCTGTACTTTAGCCCCCTAACTGTTCCTTTGGAGTCGAGAATTAGTATTAAAAATTTTGATTAATTTTGAAACATAACATGATATCCTCATAGAGATAGCATAAAAATTAAATTTTCATACTGGTCCACAAAAACAAAATTTCTGACTTGGAAAATTCAGATAAGGTGTTAAGATTCGCTTAACTTCATGTATAGTCGTATAATCAGCTCTACCGCCTGGAAATCGTTTGCTCCTAACCTTAAAAGAATGTCGGGATCTAGTGTCGAAGTGGATTCGATTTTCACGCAAATAATTAAGAAGAAAATTCCATCCAAGATCATATATGAAGACGATAAAGTATTATGTGGTCCGTAACAGACTATCGTTATCGAAGACATCAGTCCCCAGGCTCCCGTTCATCTTTTGGCGATTCCCAAGAAACAAATTAAGTCATTGTCTGAAGTGGAAGACCAGGACCTTGAGGTTATACTATGGTTTATTCAGCTTATGGGTCACCTGATGAAAGTCATTCGTGACGTTTCAAAGAAGGCAGGTCTTGGTTCTGGATATAGAGTGGTTACAAACATAGGTGAGCATGCTTGCCAGTCAGTGAATCATATACATTTCCACATATTAGGAGGGAAACAAATGTCTGGAGACATGACTTAAACTTATAATTCATTTATGACCTTTAAAGTAACAATGTTAAATTCCTCTCCAATTAACCTGTCTAACATTTAATTCCAAACTTATCGACCTTTTTCCTATCAATTTTTAAGGCCCCCTAAATTGACTCGATAGGCTCGACTCGCGCCAAGTCTGAACACTGAAAAAATGGGGGTTTTCTTTTCTTGTTAGTGTTTTCCTTAGCCACTTGTGCGCTCATTATCCCTTCGGAACTATGTGTTGTATAAAAAGGTTAAAGTGCAGTTGGGTCTGGTTTAGCTGTCTGCACGATGAGAAATCCTAGGTATATTGAGCATATATACTGTATTTTCCAGTGTATAGAGCACACCCTTAAATCAGCCGCACTCTCTCCCCCTTACAATTTCAAAATAACTATATGTTGTGCATACCTTAAGCCCTGTCTAATTTTCATCTTAAAACAATTTTTCTTAAATTTTGGGCTGGAATTAATATTTCTTAATTTTCGTTTTCATTTAACTTGCCACCCTCAAAAACAAAATATGTGAAAAATCACACATAAACCCTGATGATGTAAGACAAAAAAAAAGAAATTGTCAACTATCTTGAATCGAAGACATCAAAAGCCATCACACAGTTTGTGTACGAGTTTAAATGCCGTATGAAAAGATATATCTGCTAAATCGGTATTTCTGTCAAAAAGAAGTTAGAAATATAAGAGAGAATCCTCCCCAAATAGGTCCAAACAGATAAAGGTATATCAACTAAAGTAAATATGATGTATATAACGCAAAATTCTTGGAAAGATTCCATTTAATACGGTCTTACAATTCATCCAACAAGGAAAAATTTAAAAATAGATCTTACATTGTCAAAAAAATCGAAAAATAAACATCGACGTGACTCAACCAATAGAGAATAATTTGTAGACAGCTAATGTTGTTTTTAGATTGGGAATCGACGATACAGTTCCTATGGATGAGATTTCAGACAATTTAAAACACATAATGGTTAATTTAAACTCACAGGACACAAAACTGAACATATTCATCGACATGAGCTATGAGAAACGTTTATTACTGGGTAGAATGAACAATAATCTAAATTATCATGTTATTTTTGGCTAGAAAAATGATTTTAATTGCATTTAACCACCATATTTTGTTAACCCTGACTGTTTTTCAGTTATTCCAAAATCTTGTCCCTCGATTTCTGAAAATTAGACCGGGTTTACTGTATATGTTTTCACAACCGCTGCTTGAAGGGTATTGATGATTACAAATTCCCGATTTCCATTACGATCTTCTAATATTTTATAAATTAACTAGATGGACTTTACTATTCATTTAAGACTTACATTTGGACACGGCTTGCTTGGACAACTACCCAAATTGTAGTAACGAATTCAAGATGTCTAAATATAATTAGTGAGGCAGGCACGAGTATGACAGAACCTATACATAACAAGGTATTAGTAGGATCGTACAACGCAGAGGAATTCTGCATTTTTTTGACCGAGGATTTTTCAAGAGTATTCGAAGGCTCAAAGAACATTATCGTGAAAACCGTTCGGTTTCATCATGCCTAACATGTGACATCAATTTACTAAAATCATCGAGATCAAATACTTTTACATCAGTTTACTCTCCACTACTGAAATCGATAGAATTGTTGGTTTATTAAATGGAAACTAATCGTAGAGTCCCTAAATCCGAATACTACACCCGATTTCTTAATGTAAAAAGTACTGCCTCAACCGAATTATGACAGACCTGCTATCAAAAGCTGGTTCAAGAGTGATTTCGATATAATTCGAGATCCATTCAAATACAGGCTTTTGAATGAAAGGGCTATTATTATTAAAATTTAAAATATTTTTTTCATCCCTCGACCAAATNTTTTTTTGGTGTTAAGTTTGTTGTGAACTTGATTCGCTCTTGAATAACTGCTACCTCTAAACATAGCTCATTAAATACTCAATAGAATGATCTAAATATCATCATCTTGAGCATAAATTACTTTTTTGTTTTAATCAAATAATGATTTTCAACATTTTTTTCCTGAAGTTAAACTTACTCTAACCTTTCTCATGAGAATTAACACTTAGTAAAAATTACGAATCTTTCACCCAATTACATGAATAAATATTTATAAGTTATAGTTTGTTTCAGTCCCACGTCAGTATGAAGATAATGAATTTGTATTGAAAACCTTCATATAAATTTCTTGAAATATAGTTTTAAATATCCCTTGGTGATGGGGTCCTCATAAAATGATATTTATGTAATTAAAATTTCTCTACTCCGTGCAAATATCCTGTATGTTTGAAAAATATGACTCGGTCTTTCGTGGATTTGTTAGTTTCAAAAAGAAAAGTTATTGTTATGTAAATTGGTGGGCGTTTTCATAAACTACCAATTTCTCTCATATAGAGTTACTCCATACGAAGTATGAGTTTGTGTATGTGAATAGTTTTTATGTAAATCAGTCAACAAATTTCCATTTCTTCCAATTTCGTTAGGAGGTATCAACTTTCAACAATATCTGGTATTCTTTGGTGAATGATACCTGAGGCTCTAAGCTTATTTTGATTTAGATGAAAACAAACGAAATAAAACCTCAGGACATATTTATTCTCACAATGATTCTTTCATTCTGAGAACATATTTTTATAATTTATATGTAATTCTAGAAGGAGAATATATTAACCATTTGGAAAAATAAATATATCATTTTATATTTTTATTTTAATGTTTTGACTCCTCCAAACTGGGATATACTCTTTATCAATTCATCTTCTAAGATCTTAATGTAATGGCAATATTCAAAGAATATGGATCTAATTCAATTTTTTATCTTTTTCTTTGAAATGAAAGGATTTTTTCATATTTAATGTTTTTAAGAAGATAAAATTAATACTTTGTATTGATTTTCTCTTACCTTAGTTGATGAAACAGACTCGAGTTTATGTCTTACTCAAAGCGACAATAACACCTCAAATGATTCCTTTCAAAAACCCCAATTAATCGATAAAACTGTGGACGACATAAGTGAAAAATTAAAAGTTCTCAAAACTCGACTAGATTTTAAACTCACTATAGCAGTAAAATATTGAATATTATTAGAATATTTCAAAATCTCCGAATCAAAAGGGAAAAAAATTATCACAAACAGACCAATCGAATCCAGGTATGATTCATATATTCACAGATCAAATTTTACTGAATGATATAACAAGGGAAAATATCAAGTACATAAATTCCTTAAACTTTAACGTATGTCCACTTTGTGAATCAAGAAAAATGTCAAATTAGCACATTTAGGGACGCCTCAGGTTTCGAGCAAAAGTATTTGCAAAACAAACGATGCATGTCTAGCATGTCTCAAAGAAGCCCAAACTCGTCTCAATAATTCTGTTGGTTCAAACTCTAGCACAGAAAACTGCCAAAACACGTCAACAGAAAGAAGGATTTGTAACGTTACAACTAATTTAAGTAAATAATGAAAATCAAAACTACTCATGGACAGGGGCTTTACCGCTGAGAAATTACAAAAATCCAAAATATAGCAATAAGGTGTTTTTAGGAGGCATTCCATGGGATATGACAGAACAAGGGCTCCAGGTATACTTTAGGCAATTCGGGTCATGTGTTTTCGAGTGGCCCGGTAAAGACATTGAGACTGGGCGGCACCCCCCTAAAGGTTTCAATGAATACTCATCATAGGATACGTTTATATCTTATTTGAGAACGAAAGATCTGTTAAAAATTTGTTATATCACTGTGTTCATGACAACTCTGAGAACACTGGAGAATATTATTTCAAAATAGAAACAGCAAAGAACCAATTTAAAAATGTACAAGTTATACCATGGGTCATTTCTGACAGCAGTCACTTAACATCGTTTACAGAAAGATTGGACACTTCAAAGACTATTTTCGTCGGCGGGTTACACGGAATGATGACTGCCGGTAAAATTTTATTAACATCAGAAACAATTGCAAATATTTTCAATGAACTCTTTGGAGGAGTAATTTATGCTGGAATCGATACTGACAAACATAAGTACCCAATTGGATCGGGTCGAATAACCTTTAATAATTATCAAAGTTACGCCAAGGCGATTCGTGCAAGATTTGTTGAGATAAAAACGTTAAAATTTTCAAAAAGAGTTCAAATCGATCCTTATCTGGAAGATTCTATTTGTTCTCAATGTAGTTGCAAACAGGGTCCCTTTTTCTGCAGAGAATTTTCCTGCTATCGTTATTTCTGCAATGACTGTTGGCATTGGGCGCATAGCCATTCTGATATGAAAGCACATCGTCCAGTTACGCGTCAAGCTCGACAGAACTCTCATTTTGATGTGTCAATGTTTTCAGGGAAAAGTCACCAATTATCAATTTGAAAAAAGTATTGAATCAAACTTACATTCAGATTTCGCCTTGAAAATTGTGTTAAAATATAACAGATAAAAATATTAATTTATACTTTTGATTCTTGATGAACGTGTCTACATGGGTTTTTTGCTTATATACAAAATGAATGAAATGGACAGAGAAAATATTTAATTTGATCAAATTGATACCACATATGGGAAGTCTCTTGCCTGTTTGATGAGGGAAAATTTTTGTTTTAATACAGGGGTACCTGATGTAATCTGGTTAGAGTAGTAAAAAATGTATGTAATTTTTAAAGATATTTTAAAGATTGTTTAGATGAAAAATGGGACAGAATTTATGTATGTTGAAATAGCTTTGTGTTGAAGACACAATCAAAAACCGAAAGAGTTGTCACAGGGATTGCCAGATTGGACCAGAAATAAAGAAATATGAGATTCGTTTCATAATGACTTTATAATTTACTTGTAATAAGAGACGATCTTGGGTATAAAGGGACGGTGGTTCAATTCATGTGAGGGTCAGTTGGTGATGATGAGATGAATTGATCATGGAACCATGACAGTGATAATGACTGAATAGTCCTAAATAGTCGTTAAAAGGCTGTTAAATGGTGATTTTTTCACCTTTTGGAACTTACATGAAGGCAGCGTGCAAAAGATAAAAGATGGGGAGAAGGTCTGCTCATATCCTCTTATGTGCAAAGCGAGTAGGAATCGAATGTGACCAAAGCAAATAAAAGAATGCTGTATGAGATTTGTAACCATGATTCTCCAACTGTTGGCCATAATTTCGCTGCTATTTTATTTATCTGCTTTGGTTTCAGTCAGTGGAAACTTCAATAAGTGCTTGAACATTAACTTCACATCTGGACCCGCGTACCAGTGTCTCATCACTCCTAATTCGACAGCGAAGCTGTGCTTTTCCAAACCAGCCGCCGGCATTTACGGTAGAGTTGATATGTAAATTTAGGTGCATTCAATCCCCCGGTAACAGGTAAGGAATGAATCTATCTCCAGGTGTTGGAGATCTAAACAAAATTCAATTTGACTATTCTTCTTACGGTATGAATGGTAATCACTTCAGAGGGACTCAAAACGAACGGAATTGACTGTAATTTTGATGTTCAACCAAGATGTAAACGATTTGGCATCTGATCTGGGTGCTGATTCTACAATCACAGGCAAGGGTATTTGGGCATGTAACTCAAGGTCTTCATCCCATGGCCCTATTTGGAGTTGATTTAATAAATCCACTATCAGCTGCTTTAAGTAACACCATTTGTGCATTAAAATAGCCGGCAGCTCCACAAACATACTTATTACTCATAAGTTGCCTCTTGTCACGATTGTAATGATGATGCTGGCAGCCTTATTGATGCCTTTCATTCAAAAATCGATCATTTCGATTATTCTCGAATGCTTTAGTCGTAAGACATGGTTATCATAGTGTTTTTTAACATCTTTGGATACTCTTATCATATTTTCAACATCTTATACGACCAATACAGTTTCAACGAACTCTTATTCATCAGTTTCGAAGCGGCTCCCAATATCGCAATTGCCATATCGTTATCCCTTCAGTTATTTGCAATTATTTTGACATTTCCCTTAGCAGTTTCTAGATAATTATCGTTCTGAAATTTTCTTCATTCCCACATTGACAAAAACTTACCGCGACCACAATTCATTCTTTTCACATAAACTACCTCATTTCAACAACAATTCCAACAGATAAACCCTCAATTCAGAGCGCATTCTACAAATCAATTTGCACCAACAGCTCGGTTAGGAATAAAGGAGGTGACGCTACCTTTATTTTACCAATTTCATCTTTCTACAATTCGATAAACACGATCACGCAACGAAATATCTCGTACATAAAATGACGATTGCGCTTTTTCTGGGGTTCACATCTAATTATCGAAACAAAAATCAACTTAATCTGAGGTAATGTCTAATCCTTCTTTTGTTTTCCCTTGACCAAGATTAAGTTGTTTGATTTTATTTGGCCATAAAAATTTAAAAGTAGATTAAACGCTTCACCCTTGTTATTTACCATGTTATTGATACCCTAAAGAAAATCTCTAAGCAAACACCACCATTATTCATTTGACATTTTCTTTGTTTTGTTCGCAAATCAACAAATGCAATTTTATGCCTAAAATCATTGATCTAGATTTTGAGCCAACCAAACACAAACCATAGAATCTTCAAAGCCATACAAATTTGCGTAAATTGACAACTTCAAACTGTCTGGTTGCACAAATTCCTTTCCTTCTTATTTCAAGTGTTTAATAATTCTAACATATCGAAGGACACGTTTATAAATTGAACATCTCTTGGTTTTACAATAGCGAACTAAAACAAGAAAATGACAGAAACTACAATAAATTGGAAATCACCTTCAAACATGAGCGTCACATTTCGATTGGTATTGGTTCTTGAAATATGGTATACATAACTTTTAAAACCATTAATTTTTCGATTTCTGACGAGGATCGATCTCATGTTTCGATTCTTACAAATCGAAACACCAGCTACCATTCAAGTTCATCTCGCTTTTTGGATCAAACACAGTTTGAAAATATGCCAAAAATATACAAAAACATGAAAGGATGCATTTTATTTTGATGATTGTCCAGAACATTATTTCCACCACTAAAAATTCCATGTATTTTCTGATAACTCACCCGTTCCAAAATATCGGTTGTATAGATTTATTTTCGTACTTTCGCCCAAAATCTTGGAACTGATAGTTATTCTACACAGAACCACTCAATGAAACATTTTCAAAATTTAAAAGTGTAAATAGCTTAGGAGAAAGTGCCTCATTTTTTTGGCGCCATTGGCAATGGTTGACTTCATTCTGAACACAAGAGAGCTGGCTGTGGATGTTTTGAGTGTTCATCATTCAAATTTATGATTCAATAAACGTTGTCCATTTTAAAAAACTTCCTAAAATTATTCCAAAATAC
The DNA here is from genome assembly GCA_000827895.1 of Thelohanellus kitauei. Lineage (NCBI taxonomy): Eukaryota > Metazoa > Cnidaria > Myxozoa > Bivalvulida > Myxobolidae > Thelohanellus > Thelohanellus kitauei. The sequence goes on along the minus strand of JWZT01001384.1, from coordinate 93,851 downwards.
CACCAAGGTTGATAAAATAAAACAGTTTAGAATCTGGTGTATTTTTTAGGTTTGAATGATTTTTTAATAAATGAAGTCCTTTTTAGTTGATATCATTGGTCAAAGGAATATCATTGTAATGAACATGCACTCAAAAATCAATTCTTTGACACGATATTGATAAAATTTTCACGATGTAAAGATATTGGAGAGTTTTTGGCTGTTTAAAACATCGAATGTAATTTGATTCTCTTTTTATTAATGCTTGATATTTTACTTAGTGATATTGATTCGTCTTTAAATAAGGTCAGTGACTAATTAACAGCTTTATTTATTTTCTAAGTTGGAATGAAATATTTGATGCTGTTTAAAGCAACCTTCGAATTAGTTATGGAAATGAATGGTTTACGTTAGTTATTCGAAAAGGAACATGTGCTATCTAAAAATTCATTTATTTTACCAATTTTTTATGTGGAAAGAATATCAGACCTATGAACTATGTTCTATCGTTCTTTGTTAAAATTCAGTAGAAACCATGAAATTTTATTCTCAAACGTCCTTTATAATTTTATTTTCCATTATTTTTCTCGGCCAATTTCCTCCTCAAACAACAAATCACAGCACTACAGTTTTGTGGATCTTACATATCTACAGACCAAGACAGGAAATTTTAAATTAAGGACGCATTTTCTTTATTTGCCACACTCTAAAGGAGTCACATATTTTCAGATGAATACTAAAAGTGTTCCAATAAGAATATCTGCGGTGGAAAGCTTGATTTTGGTGAATTCGATGAGTAGTTCAGTGGTAACAGATTTAACTTGTCCATGTCGAACTACCAAACCACGCGTCACAACAATACTGGGATAATTTAATCTAGACATTAATAACTTTAACCGATTTTTTTCAACATCCAATTAATTCAGTAATAGAAGCACTCGCAATTGATTTCGGACTGATTCTTAGACACGTTGGAAATAACCAGAAAGGGTTTGTGCTGATTTGGCTATCCGAAACAGTGATTTGGGCGAGCACCGAAGAGAAGAAATAGGGTTCAAAATTTCCTGAAAGTAAATTACTCGTCAGTTAAACCCCTACATCTTATTTGATTTGTCTCTCTAAAACCTAACAATTAGACGGTTTCTTTTCTGGCACACAAGAAGGATAACGCTATTGACTTTCTCATGGTTTGTTTTTCTCGTCTATCCTGTGAACCTCCTTTGAATTATCGATTGAATGCATCATGTTATTTGTAAACTTACCTGATCAGATGTTATTTTCACTCCTTAGTATTTATGCATGTTTGAAATAGCTAGCCTCAGGAAATTTCCCTGGCCAGATGGATATGGCATCTTGATTAATTTGGAGAAGTCGATTTCTTCAGTTTAATAATTCCATTTTCAACAGATTTGTGCAGCTTCTGGAAAGAGAACCATGGCTAAAAAATTCACAACGAACAGCCAATCAAGTAACTAGAATGGAGCTATTGCAATCTTTTCATGTTCCACGTCAATATCTGCCCGTCTACAACACGTGATCTAGATTAGCATGTCATTCCTATACTTATGGTCACGTTGGCGTTTTGTGACGAAACCTGAAATCGTATCGATAAAATTTGATATCGGCAATTGACCTTTGTTATCATTAAGATTTTTCTCAATCAAAAGAGGTAACATTTTGATCGGACCTTTCTTCACTATCTTGGAATTATTTCCATTTTAGTCAGGTCTAATCTTGAATGTAATTAAACATTTTCAATGATCGGTTAAGGAATCTGTGCACAAACGAGCTGACATATCTAATTGCCGTTTCTTAAAAGGGTTCAGCTATTCGATGCCGCTAATGACCAAAATTTTAAGCATAACTAATAAATCGTAAAAATGAAAAGGAATGAACAATATTTATCACAACTACAGTGCGGGAAAAAATAATAGAATAGATTGTCATTTTTGTAATTTCTCCTGTTTACAATGACCAATTTAAATAAAAATGCTCTTAAAATGTATTGAATATTTATATCTAAATGGTCGTAAACCAATTTTAAATTCTGGAATATATATGCCGAGATATTTATGAAATAGTGAAAAATTTTGGCTTTTAGGTGGGAAAAAATAATAGCCAGCCATTCATACAAAAGTTTGTCCAGATCTGTTTTGATAAAAAGTTTTACTATGTTTAAAATGCTCTGAGATGTTTTTTTTATTTCCTAAAAGTAGATTCTTCAGGAGTTATTTCACGATATTTAATATCTTAATTGCATCATTAAATAAACTTATACGTCGCGGTCAGAATATAAAGAAATAAGAGGTCTCAATTAAGTAAGGTTATCACTATCTAAATTTGTAAGAAAACAGATAAATTTACCAAAAAAGCAAAATTTCAGTGACAATACTAATTTTAAGATTAGCGCACGCTCAGCATTCAGATGGGAGGTTGAGATTATTAAAGCTTAATTACAATACGAGAAGAAAGAAATCGTTACATGACATAGAAAAAGATTCAACAGTAGCATATTTTGGCACATGATTGAACGAAAAGCAAATTTCATTAAAAATTAAATGAAGAGCAAATGCTGTCAAGACTTCCCAATAGCAAAGATGATAAATTTTAAGAGAAACCCCAGTATTTCATCTATTAAAATTTGCAGTAATTGATTTATCCACCGCTGGTACATAAATTTTGGCAACTTGGTAATGTGCAAGTAGGTTTTCTCCCGCAGTTTATCATATTTGTTCCATAGTTTTCTTGTGTTGAGAAAAGTCTTAAAAACTTTTGTACTTCGTTTAATTTTATGTGAACTTTGCTTTTCGTTAAATACTGTGCAATAATATGTTAATATATGACCTTTTTCTATGCCATCTAATGATTTCTTTCTTCTCATATTGTGATTAAGCTTTAATAATTTCAACTTTCCGTCTGAATGCCGAGCACACGCGAATCTTAAAATTAGTATTGTCACTGAAATGTTGTTTTTTGTGTAAATTTATCTTTTTCTTGTAAATTTAGATAGTAATAACATTGCTCAAGTGGGTCCTGTTATTTCTTTATATTCTGAACGCGATGTATAAGTTTATTTAATGATGCAATTAAGATATTAAATATCGTGAAATAACTCCTGAAGAATCTACTTTTAGGAAATAAAAAAAACATCTCAGAGCATTTTAAACATAGTAAAACTTTTTATCAAAACAGATCTGGACAAACTTTTGTATGAATGGCTGGCTATTATTTTTTCCCACCTAAAAGTCAAAATTTTTCACTATTTCATAAATATCTCGGCATATATATTCCAGAATTTAAAATTGGTTTACGACCATTTAGATATAAGTATTCCTTACATTTTAAGAACAATTTTATTTGAATTGGTCATTGTAAATTGAATAAATTAAGAAAATGACAACCCATTCTATTATTTTTCCCGCGCTATAGTGCCCAGGTCCAGTTTGTGACGAATTTAAGGTTTTTCAACAAACAACTTGAAAATACAGAGTTGAAAAAATCGTAAGAGATCGAATTTTATATTCGTAATATACAATATTTCATTGTTTTTTGACAGCGAAAACGGTTGGATTGGCTGAAAAGTTTTACATCTTGATTTACAGCCAAGTAACGACTTCAACGATATCAAAACAGGGTAAGAAACGACAAAACAAAATTTATCACTAGCCCTAAGAGGCTGTGGGAATTTACACTTATATTATCATTCTTTCCGAATTTATAGCATCAGGTATCACAACTCAGCTTTTCCTTATTCAATCTGCTTCACTAGAAACATCAGATGGGGGAGACCGGGGTAGGTTGCAACACTTTTGACCATAATTTGATTTTTATAAAGTTATGGTCAATTATTGGCCAAAAGTGATAATGAGAACACGTACATTATCATTACATTAATTAATTAAAAACATAAAACCCGTGTGTATAAAGTTCCAAACTGACGCCTAACCAAAAAGTAGAATGAAAATGAAGCCTGATGATACCAGAATTATAGTTATTAAAGCCTTGACGAGTGATGTAATCAGAAATTTACGAAATTGCACAAATTTACTTTTGACCGGTAAAAACAAACTTAATCCATATATTTCCCAATATCCACACAAACATCATAAAAATAGATCATAATGGCTGAGAAACACATGCGATAGCGTCTATGTTTACGAATCGTCGATCTATCTGAAAATCGGTCGAAAAACGGCAGTGTTGCAACCTACCTCCGTCTCCCCTACGGGTTTTTGCATTTAAAAATGCACTTTGTAATATTTAAAAAATTAACTAAATGAATCATTCTCTTCTAATAGTCTCTTTTTCATGATTTTAGCAAAAAAATCAAAGAAAAAACCACATAATTAACGATGGCCGAGGTTTACGGAAGTCATTCCAGCAAGTAGATGGTTTTCAGGCCTATTTCTTTTTTAAAGTTCAATTTCGTCATTTATAATTGTCATTGAATTTTTAGTTTTACAATTAAAATTTAACTTTAACTGGATGCAAACCAATCTCTTTGCGTTGAAAAAATTTCAAAAGTGAGGAGCTCGATATTCTCATAGCGGACCACAGCGCCTCCATCATTTTGAAGCATAGTGAATTTAAGAAATCTGAATTTTGTGATTTTGTAATTTCTGAAAGTTCATAAAATCTAATATTTTATAATTCCCAGAAAATTAAAACCCCCACATGCAATAATTTTTTAAAATATATTTTCCGTGTCAAAAAATATGTGTTAACTAAACGCACCACAAAATTCAACAGATGGTGATCTACTACAAATTTCCAATTTTTTCCAACCTAAAATATTGTTTTTGCTCAGTTAAAATGAAATTATAATTGTAAAACTAAAAACTAAATGAAAAAACCAAATGATAAAATTGAACTTTTACAAGAAGAAATAAACCTGAAACCCCCGTACTTGCTGGTATGACTTCAGTAAACTCCAGCCGTCCTTAATGTGGTTTTTTCTTTAAAAATTTTTCCTCAAAACATGAAGGAGACTATCTGAAGGGAACAACAATATGTTAATTTAATTTTTAAGTTATTCTTTTATATATTACAAAGTACATTTTTAATCCAAAAATGGGTCGCACTACACAATATTTGAAAAATTCACATATATTGGATCTCAACTCAGAGATCGAAAGACTAAAATCCCAGTTATCTGATGGAAATAATTAATATTTTTTAATTCGTGAGGGGAGGGTGAAGACATTATAATAATCACTTTGACGAACCAAATGTTGAAGGAGATCTTGCTTAAATAATACTGATAGGATAATGTAGAGTTTGGAATGTAAAGTGTATTCTATCAAAAGATTAATTCCAGTGTCAGTGAATAAAATTTTCTATCAAGTTCGTCAAGAAGATACCGAGAAAACAAAAATATATTGCAGTGAAACCTACTTCATTAGCACTACCTCCATATGGTAAATTTTACAACGAATAACCAAAACCGCCGTCAGTAAAATGAATAATCATAAATTTACATTCTCAATCATTAGCTTCTATTTTCTGGAACCACGAAAGTGTATAAGACTAAGTGTATATATCGTTGTTCGTAACGAACGATTCGATTTAAGATCCGAACTTTGTCGACAATGCAGTCGATTTGGTCTCAAATTAAAATGAACACATATTTTTTTAATTTTTTGGTATTTTAAAGTATGCTAATTTAAATTTTGAAGTTCTTAATCATAGTATAAAAACACGTGAAAGTTCAAAAAGTAAATATATGTTGGAATCTAACGAATATCTCTATTTAGAATATGATGAATAAAAAAATAGAATATATTGGCGCTGCGTTGAATGCTTGAAGCATGGATGTCACGCTCGATGTAAGATCTTTGATAGTCAAATTATTCATAATGGGAAACGCAAAATCAGTATCTAGAATATTCTGGAGCTGAATCCAGAAAATTTCTGAACTGTATTAAAGGTTATGCCTTTGAATCTCTAATTCCACCCCAAAATATAATATAAAATTTCATAAAACAAATTCATTCATCAGTCGCTTGTTCTTTACCTTACCTTCCGAACATCAAGAGCTCTTCTAATGTTGACGATTGTTTAGACTCGGTCGTAAAGTGGTATGAAAAACAAGATGAATGTAAATTATCATAATTAACGTGTCTTAAAGGTGTTTGATATTTGGTAGCGTTAAAAAGTTATATAGCCTGAAACATATAGCTATCATTGAATCCGTTTTATTGAAAATATTGCAATATCCTATTCAGGTTAATATTTTCATTTATAATTAGTTTTTGTATTCAAAATTGGAATTCTAGTTTACTTACCATTACCGCGTTTTTCCATATTGATTGCATATAATAATAATAACTATGGCGCTACTCAAACACTAATAGTTGACCTTAATGATATGATGGTATTTTGATATTTTTTACCTATTTATTTCTTGCATAGCTAAAGCCATACTGCTGAAAAAACTAAATTAAAATATCATCCAGATGTGTCAGTATTAACATCAACCACAAATAAATTGAGTCGAGTGATAATTATCATTAGAATGTACCATAAATATCGTAAAGATGTGCCATCATTTACCAAAACTCGGTATCCGAATATGTGTTACCCGAGGTAATACTAGCCAGAATTACTTCGAATAATCGAGGTTCTACTGTATATAGGATCTATATACCAGAAAATATAAAAGAATGGTTATAAATGAGTGAAGACTATTGTTGGGGCATTGAAAATAGTAATGCTTGTTTGTAATCCTTATTTTTATACATAAAAAAATTTGATCGAAAATTATGGACATAATTTAAAATAAATTTAGAAACACATTCGGAAGGTTTTTGTTTAATAGAACGAGTTTACACGGTTTTAGATCAAATCGTACTGAATCATTGTGGTTAATCAACAACTCCAAAAGTTGAACTTGTATAATAAGTGTTAGGAACATTTTAATCCCACCAACGGACAACTAAATATTTGTGGCACATAAGTTCCAGATATGACGAAAATGTTATACTTGATTCCTTGTTGCTGTTTGACTCACCAATGGAGTCCTTGTTTAAAAGGATGCGAGAAGCATGACCATGGCGCAACTGGTTGATTTTTATTCGACAGTCCCGTAAGGGAACAATTAAAACAACGGACAGAGAACGGTTTTATGATCGAACGTGAACCACCTGTTAGACCCGTTTTATTCAACAGATCACCATGGCTTGATTGAAATAAAGGGCATTCAAGTTGCCGGGTCTCAGTATTTTATCAATAGCAAAGGGTATCGATTAGGAATCTCACCGTCAAAGATCTTTTTCTGTACGAAGTGGTACTCTAAATACACATTAAATTGCGGAATCGAATTTTGCAGTGTCACGGTTTATCAGGGTGAGGGTTGCATGTAGAAACTGTAAGAGTCGTCTGATAAACGGAGATCCTGTCATTTTGGATTTAAAATATAGATCTTGAATGTTAAAAGTCAAAGATGTGAAAAATCAGCTTAGGGACCTGATTATCGTCGGAAATTTTCGACACCTCGAACGAAAGAAAAGCTTAGTTTACGTAATCTTGCGGGAACGGGTGTTTCGCTAGTATATATTCATGATCCAAATATAAAACTTTGTATGAGGAATCGATTGTTTACATGTTTACTAATGAATGAGTTATTAGTGTTGTAGATTATAATTACGGTTGGTGAGCGCATCAATGTTTTGTATGGAGCCTACAAATAATCTTTCTGTAAAAGCATCCGTATAAACAAAACGTATACAGAAACTCAACGACCGTAATTAAGGATGCTACGTGTTACGAATAAACAAAAACATAGTTGTTTTCAACCTTAAAAATGAATAGGATATCGTCTCGAAGTGACAAGGAAGTGATAGCATCAAAATTCCTAGATTAAGTAAATTTGCACACATAAGGAGGTGATCATGACAGCAGTGTATCTGTAATAGGACCTTAAGACCACTCGGGATGAATTTTGCGGTGTAAAAAATCGAAGGCAGGGATAGATAGCGGTCATAGTTGATCAGATAAACGTATTCAAAACCTTCGAACCAGTTAATATTGACTCGCGGAAGGCCTAAGTGGTCACAGGCAATGATTAGACCTTAATTACGTTATGCATACCATCAACGGTCAGTTTGATTTCTTTATCGCTCCTAGCAATAATATTCCTTATTAGAGAACCAAGTTGATTCAGATCCACGCCCATGTAATCGACCATTAGATCGCTTTTGGATTTCAAATAATCGATGATGTCCATCTGATGAGATACAAAAAGCACGCCGAAAATGATACATTATCAATATGTCAATTATTTCATGTTGATACCAGTGGTTGCGCAGTCGCTGGTTTTTACAATGCAGTTCATTCAAGCACATAGAGATGTATTTCCCCCACAGAAGCAACTGATGGAGCGCGCGGAAATGTTTGCGGATAGCGTGGTCCGAAAATCGAGGTATATATTACCATACATGGCCAAATTCTGCATTTTATCGACTTTTTTCGAAGATGCTCTAAGAATGTGGTTCCAATGGCCTGAACAGAGAGACTACTTTAATCACGTATGGCGCTGCGGAGTGATATTTTCTAACGTTTTGGTTTTCTTGAACCTGTTTCTACAACTCATTCCAGGAGCACTAGTATGCGTCAACAAATACGCTACCCAATCGGCGTACATTCTTCTGGGTACAGTAGTGGTTCAGGGGATCGTCTACAAGGTCATTTTCAATCTTCAATATCTGATGAAGTAAGTATATCGTAACCTTCAGAAGTGCTGCAATTCTCGGAGGACTGATCCTTCTACTTGCTAGTTATAGAGAAGAAATGAAGTCCACAATGTTTGCCACTCTACCCAAAATAGAGAGCGCCTACAGCTCTCCAAAATCAGTTCTGCAGCTAGGTGGAAGAGTGCTGATTATGCTTATGTTCCTGACACTGTTCATATCTGAAAAAGAATGGGGGTCTTTAATCACGTGGTTAAGGCTGTTTGTCTCCTTTGGACTCATGGTTTGCATTCTCGTGGGATACAAGACCACGCTGGCAGGCCTGGCCGCTGCAGCGTGGTTAATGCTCAGCAATCTGGTTCACAATTCATTTTGGAAGTACGAGCCACACACCCACCACCACGATTACTACAAGTTCGACTTTTTCCAAACAATGTCTGTGATTGGTGGATTACTGTTGTTAGTATCGATTGGACCCGGTAGCGCTAGCGTAGACGAAAGAAAAAAAAGGTGGTGAAAAAATGAGACGAACAATTACATATTTTAGTTTATATATTGTCTCAGACTTCTCCATTTGCTACCAGCGTCGTCGGATTCACTGCGTCTTATAATTACTAACTGTAGTCTGCTGAATTAATCTCTTGAGGGAGCTCAGGGATGCTGACATCAAAACGGTCCTGAACGTCATTCATCACTTTGGCGTCTGCACTATCTGAAACAAATGAAATAGCTAAGCCCTTAGTTCCAAACCTTCCCGTTCGAGCAACCTGATAAAGGCATAACAAACTCTGTGGAGGTATGTATCTGAGTCTTCGGGAATATCGTAGTTGATAACGATATTGACCCTTTCGATGTCCATTCCTCTCCCGAACAGGTTAGTGGCAACCAATATTCTCTTCTGAAAATCTTTGAACTGCTTGTAACGGGATAATCTAGGGTTAGAAAGTTGAAAGGTCAGACAGTGCTCTTATTTATCTCATAGGATATCGAGTCAACTTTTGTCATCATGATAAACTAATATGGGGTGGCGCACGATCGGTTCAAGTGTGAGACGTTTTTATAATTATGCCCAAATTTTTTTAAGATGTATGCGCTAAGATAGTCCGGAGAGCAAGATATTCGGCTATAACACCTTTAAATCGATAAAATTTAAAAAATATAAAGGCGTAGGAATACCTAGGTTAACATGTTAGAGATGAACACTCAAATAATCATCGTAAACTTTGAAGGACGACAAAACACATGTGAGATAAAACAATGGGAAAATAGAGTCTGATTCAAGTAGTTTCAAGGAAAATATGTAGGAATTTGAGATAAACCCTGCTTTGAGAATTTAGAACCGTTATTAATCTAAATTATTCGGAGTAGATTAAACATTAAACTGATCATAAAATGGGAAAAAATTTAAATAACCTCGGGTAAAATATAATTGAAACGACAAAATTAACTACAAAATCTATTGAATATGACAATTCCACCAACATGACCTGACTCTATACATGAGAAGGTTCAAATAACAATAAAATCAAATGAACAACTATAGATGCCTCGCACAACGGAACAAAAAAATAGTGTAATAAGCGAGACGAAATGTAGTATTCATTTTGGTAAAATAAAACAAGAAAAGCATTAATTAATAAACAGCTGAACCACTGAAAAAACATTTCGCACTAAATATATCAGTGAACGAACGGATAAGTAGGTCGAAAAATAAAGGATGCCTAGATTGAAAAACTATTTAACCTTCATAAGGCTAAAACTTTAAAGCAAAACGCCATAAAATAACGACAAAACGTGCATACCAAAAGCCACCCAATAAACATATCATTCAAACATACCTCTCTTCTTGGGGTAGTTCCCCGTGAATACAAATTGATGGAAATCCCTGATCCATAAGTACACGGGACAGGGCATCACACCTCCTCACCGATTTGACAAATATAATCACCTAAATTTACGTTACTATTACTTGGTTAAACTCGAGAGAATCAAGAATCTCCAAAAGTTTGCGGTTCTTGTTGGCCTCCACAACATTAGCATAGTGCTGTCGTAATCCATGCAGAGTCAATTTGGTCTCATCATCAATGTAGACTTCCATCGGCTGAATGAGAAAGATCCAGTACCTCATGCATGAACTTCTTGCATATGGGCCTGATTTCCTTTGACAACGTCGCCGAAAACATCATGACTTGCTTCTGACGTGGCGTTGCTCGGAAAATATTCTGGACATCCGTTCGCATGTCTGATAAGAAGAAAACATACCAATATTTTCAAGCATCTTGTCGCACTCGTCAAGTATAAAATGCTTGACATGACGCAAATTCAGTTTCTTGTCATTAAGCAGAGCCAAAATACGGCCCGGAGTACCAACAATAATGTGAGGCTTCTCGTTTTTGAGAACAGCCTCATCTTTGGCGACAGGGACTCCGCCAAAAAAGACCGCAACCTTAACCCCAGTTATGTATTTGGAGAAACGTTCATATTCTCGGTGAATTTGGAAGGCGAGTTCTCGGGTGTGGCAGAGAACGATGGCGGAGACCTGGCCATCAACTGGGGATAGTTGCTGGAGGGTGGCGAGAACGAAAACGGCGGTTTTCCCCATTCCACTCTTGGCCTGGCAGATTATGTCCATTCCGATGACAGCCTGAGGGATGCACTCATGTTGAACTTGTTGTCTAAAGCCGACGCACCTTCAGATGGATGTTCGAACCCGCAGTCTGCGATCGCACGGAGGATTTCTGGACGGAGGAGGAAGTCTCGGAAGCCGGAAATGTGAACGCTGACGTAGTTGCCCTTCACGTTTGGCTTTTCTTCGGGTTTTCTTGCTTCTATTATGTTGTCGTCTTCATAATCTAAAAGCTCTGTCTCGAGCTCTTCATGGTTCGCTGTGGTTGCCATCACTAGATTGAATAATCACGCGCAGCCGCAACATCTTGAGTTTAAGCAGATTTATGCCCACTCCTTAACATGAGTTTTTAATTTTAAGAGCTTTGCCCACTCAATTGGGGTTAAAACCTATCATCCGATCTGTGCGTATGTTTTGTTGGTGATAACTTATGAGCGATCTAAATCTCCGTCCATCATCGTTGATTTACCTTCGGTAACAAGTGTAAAACAAATTTTTCTGCCAGATTTTAACTGTTAAAACATTTTGCAAGCGCGTCCATTAATCCTCTGGTTTGGTGAAACCCAGTAGTTTTGAACATTGATGAATAATCTGATCTTGGTTGGCGATTACGAAAATTGTTGATTTTCTAATAAGATATGGATAATTCCCTCTGAGGCATTCTGTTCTTTCTCAGCCTCATTTAATAATTTTCAGCCGTTAAGAGTGGCGTGAATAACATCGCAATCAGTCATACGTTTGTATTTTTGCAATTTACCTGTTTTCCTGAGCTAAAACCTTTGCTCACAGACGGTCCAATCACAATCTTGGGTGCTGTTTTTATCACTAATAACGTTTATGTCATACTCCAATTTAGTGAAATTTACACTTCACCAACAAGCCTTGACTCATTTGCAGTAAATGCGTATCTTATTTTCCAGTCACCGGCCAGGATGATTAAGCTGTTAAACTTGTGATTACTCTCGAATTAAACCGATTCGTTCGGGCTTTGATACAGACTTATTACCATTTTCGTGTCATTCACTTAAAACCAGCTTTTATTTTCAGCAAGTATATTTATGCCCGTATCTTCGATGTATATCCATCCGCCAGACGTTGGGCCTGTCATTTTGCTCCATTACCTTCATGAATATGTCGGCACTTTGTTTCAATTTATATCTGGTTTGTCGCAGAATCGTACATCTCGTTCGGTTTAACTTTTGGTGTTACCTCCGAGTACGCTTTTGATTAGTGATATTTTTGGCGTCTTGATTTTTGGAAGGACAACAGCATAACTATGTTCCCACCATGAACTGTTCATCTATTCTTGGTCTCTAATTTACGAAAATCACTAATCCACAAAAGATATTCCATCAAATTCCATAATTGCTATAATCCAGAAATTTGTCATATTGTTAGTTTAAAAGCATTCAGCTTCAATTATACCGAATATCGCATTCTTCCAGTCTCAATCATGGATTTGTACATATTTTTACCCCAACCGCCATGCGGGTTCATATGTTTGAGCGCCCACATTGCACTACAACAATTTATGACGAAATCAAATTAGTTTTATTATGATACCAATGCAAGTTCAAGCTGTTTGTCGAATAAATTTATACAGTATATCAACTGTATTTGAAAGATGGAAGTTTTTTGTCTGAGAAACGTCGCTTTGGCAATAGCCCGCGTTGGGTTATTTTAAAGAACCCCAACACCGTCAAACCTCAATTGATCGTTTGCGTTGTAAATATGGATAACTTAATCATAGAACCAGTTCATCTCGATTGGAAAACTCTTTTCTGAACAACTCGTGGCGTAAATAATCTCTAGCTTTGAGGTGGATCAAATCGTGGTAATTTCGTGATAAAAGTCAAGTCTATCTTCAAGACAAGTGTTGATGAGAAGTAAGTTCGCATGAAAACCTGAATTATATAGGCTAAGACGCAGTGGATAATTGCAGTTTCTTTTTCGAATATGATAAATAACACAAATCTCGGTAAAAAACGAGTATCAGCAAGCTTTGCAGGTGTTTTGTGAAAATTGAGGTGGAGACCTTGAAAAGCATAAACAAAAAAAAATCGGTTTTTTAGTTATCTATAAAGGATCCTTTCAATGCTTCCACTTTTATCGGAACATGACCTGATTTTGACACATGAGACATTTTTCATCCTTAGTTAAGTAATAAGTGATCCTTGGGATCTGTAAATGATTCATATGAGGAGGGGCTTTTAGGGCATATAACCATCGAGTATTAGAACAATTTTTCTGATAAAACACTAAGATTGTTGGTATCCGGAAAACGATAATGGTTGTGCTCGCACGTTGATTGTCTACCAGTTAACTTTGACTGCGTGCAAAATTTTTCCGACACACACGATTTGTAAAAAATAATAATATAGATCATTTATACATGATTACTTGATCTAGTGATCATTACTCTTTAAATCACTTTCTGACGAAAAGGATTTCAGAAAAGGTTGATGTTCTCTTTGACTATTTCAGTTTAATTAACCACTGATGGCAACAACGTCGCGTTATCTTGCGATACAGGGTTTTTAGGTCAAATTGGTTTTTCTGCAGTTCAATTTGGTTTTCCTCAGTTCAATCTAGTGGACGAACAATTTAATAAAAAATTAAATCGAATAATGAAAAGAACTAAGGAATATTTTTTTAATTTTCAATAATTAAGTTGTTTATAGACCGTCTCACATAACTTTCATGGTGGTAGTAATAACTGTCGCAATTTTCTCTCGTTATCGTCACTAGACCTTGATTCCTACATAAGAATGGCTCGGTCTCATTTTCGGGCGTACTGTTTTTTGCGTAACGTTTCCACCTTGAAAAATGCTCTCGGATGAGGTTTATAAGTGTGAATAGGGTGGTAAATAGCAAATCTCATGACCCTTCCTGTGAAAACAATCCATGATTTTCAAAATTTGTGAAATCTAACATTTTCCACGATGTCAACGCACCTTGCATCTGTTGGAGTGTTTATTTGAATGTGTCGAAAACAGAAACAAAAGATAGATTATTAAATTGATGTTTGGTACTCTAAGAACTGGTGTAGTGCCTATTGATAATCGACCATTTTTTAGATTGCTTTATATCATGAAAGACGACTGCGATGGTTAGAATAACCATGTTAAAATTTATATGAGAAGATGCACAAATTATAGACAATTAAACCAGAGGTCTTATTTTTGTTCATTATTCGATTTAATTTTTTATAAAATTCTTCGTCCACCACATTGAACTGAGGAAAACCCAAATTGACATACAGAAAAACCAATTTGAATTAAATACCGCCGCTAAATAAACAGGCCGCACCAAATTGACCTACAGAAAACCCAATTTGACCTAAAAACCCTGTAAATTGGAGTTGGCCCCATTTACGTAACAATAGGGGCCAAGATGGAGATACTTACCAAATAGTCCATTATCCGCAACAGGAAAAATACCGGTCATGCTATTAAAAATATTTAATTGTATCACATGCCTCACGCTAGGCCCATATATATTTTGAGCATAAAATTTGATAGATGAATCACGAATATATCTGAATTTTCGAATGATCAACGAATAGTAACATCAAAGTCTACACAGATATGGATAGTATTGAATTTTAACGATAATCCCCTTAGAAAGTTGGCACTGGTTGTGTACCATCAGGTAAAACCAATCTTGACAAAATTTCAGAAGTTTATATATAATCTACACATTTAAGAATCCCGGGTTTAACTAAGGCACTGGTATGCCACGAATAAGTAAATTAATGTATATTTCAAACAGGGGTTATACCATCTTGATTCCAGCCATGATCTCCTTCGAATACGCTTAAAATTTTTGTGGTCATCTGAATGATCAAATTACTACATAAAAAACGTTCTTTTATAGTTCGTCAGCCCAACCTTAACAAAATTCTCATGATTTTTTCACCACTCACTTATTGAGAATTTGGCAAGATAAAGAAAACACCCAATAAAAAAATGTTAAAAGCAGACATATCCGATTTTCAGACATTCATAAATCAAAACCGTCTAATTCAAATGAGTGAATAATCATATTTATTGTTCAACCCTAAAAATGTAAATAATCAAAACACTTACTAATTATGAGTTTCAAGTTTGACAAAAAATTCAGAAAATTACTGAGTTTTCGAACTGCATTCAGGAAAACTACACTGGGGAGAATCAAAAGAAAGCTATATTAAGACCTCCAATATCCTAATTTGGCCAATCAAGTTGCCTCGTGATAAATTTTTCGAAATACAGAAACAACTTGACCATGGTATATTACGTCACCATCATAATTTCTTCATCATATGTCAAAAAACCCAAATAACTTTATCATTGGTCCGAGTTAAATGACGTCTGAAAATTTTTACAAGTTTCTTGTTTAAAAGCAGTATTCATAGATGTAGGGCAAGCAACATAATAAAGTGTTATTTTTTGAGATGTGGAATTGATATTGACTTTCATTTAATTCAGGACTCAAAGATGGTTGTTCGTTCTAGAATCATCATATGGTGTTGGGTTGATTATCAGCTATAACATCGCCGAGGAAATAAAATGGATCCTCGAAATTTCACTTAATCAACTTTCGAGAATATTCGTAAGATACAAAGGGTTGATTCTCTCTCGGTTTGGATTTTTCATTTCGATCAGCCATATTACTTGAAAAAACACCTTTTGCAAGGTTCAGAGTTTTAAGACGTTCAGCAATAACCTAAAATATGCTCATAAGGGACGCGCAAAATGCCAATTTTAAGCCTCTTAATCTTGAAAAAAAAGCAAAAATCTGTGTTGAAACAGATTCACAAAGCCATACATTGAAACTTGATGGAGGATTATTTTATGCAGAGGTATTTTTTCTGGTCTGATCATCAGTTTTCTGATCAATATCAATTTTTGGAGTGGTCATATTTTCTATAAATTTATCGAAATATCTTTGAGCTTATGCAGTAAATACACGGTCTTATTTGTAACACATTGATTGGCATGTTTATCGTGTTTTCAAATATTAACACATATTGTCCAACGACTGTTTTAGAACCTCTAAAATCAAAAAAAAACGAGCAATACCTTAAAGATGATCTAGTAATATGAGCATGGCTTATATATGATGACACGAGGTAAAATATTGATCGAATGATCAAAACTATGAGGATAATTAAATCCTATGGGACATATTACCCGACTATATCTGCCATATTTGCAAATCTTATAAAACTAATCCATATTTACCTACGGTGGAGTGACCAAATGATCGTGCAAATAATCTTTTAACCTAATCTTTTTAGGGATCTTGATTAAGGAAGTGAAACTATAGAAGATATGATGTTATTAGCAGAAACTGATGACCAAATCAAAGGACTTCAAGAAAAACTGAACTCAGTGCAATCCGTGTCTGAATGGCTGGCTCTGAATAAACAGATTTACGTATCTAAACTCTACAAGGCTAGATATTGCAAAAAGTTCGATAAGTCGAAGGAATCAGATCGTCCCTTGTCAAAACCAGTTCTGGAGCAAGAAGACATTCATATTTTACTAAGACGTACGAGTTATGTTTATCAGACATTCAAATACCTACTATTTGGAGCCAGTCCTCTTCTAAAAGCGGTCGGTTCTTTTAGATAATTGTTAGATCAATACATATTTTTTACAACGCTGGAGTGCGATGAGTACTTTTTTACCAGCGAAGTGTTCCTTGCCAGCAATGGAAGTCCTGCCGTAGAAATGTCATATGTCGAAATGTAAAAGTGTTGTTATGCAGGAAAATATCAGAAAAAACTCCAGAATTCGTGGTTTCGGTTTACTTCACTCGCGCGAACTTTTCCAAAGTTTTCAGTTCCGATGGTTCACTCATCAAAAAGAGTGATAAGACGCTACAATTTTATCCATTTCTCAAAGGAACTATCAAGATTCAGGAAATAAAGGATCATTACGACCCGTCAGGAATCTTCAAACTTCATCCCATTAAGACAAGTAACAACTAATTTGTTTAAAGCCGAAACAGACGAAAACTATTCCAACGCAGCTGAATACAAGAACATCGAGAAGGTATACAAGGACATAGACAATATTCTCGTAACCCCCAAATATGGGGCGTGCTGTGCCTTTATAGTCTCAAAACTGAATCGATCTGAATCTTTGTTTATAGGGAAATTTGTGGTATGCTTTCCACTGATATTTGTACAACGGAGGACATACTTACAAAAGCGTTGTCATGAAGGGAAAGTCTCTCTGCTTCGCCGACCATGAAAACATCATATTATCCAGCAGACGTTCTGTAATGAACATGGAAAAGGTAACATTTTTATTAAAGTAGTTAATGATTCAAGATGGGAGTAACGACTGTGAGATTATTCTACAAGACTCCGAGTCTGGCTGGTGCATGTCTTGCGTGTTTCCAGATCCAGATACACTCCTGGCGTTTAAAACAAGCATTCAATTCGCAATCTGCGAATTAGATGTAATTTTGAGAGTTACCTAGATGTGGAGAGGTAAAATAATTATGCCAATGGACACAATTGATTACGACAAGTTAATCAAGTCTAACATGGAAGACAGAAGCAACGCACTTGAAAACTTGGAGGATTTTGTGAGTTTCTTCGGCTTCTAAACACCATATACTATTTTGCTTTAGGATATTTCTTTTAATACGATTTTAACAATCAAAATATACCAACGTCGTTTCTACGCTCCAAGTGATTAAAAATCGGCTCATGTAATCTTAAGGATAATCATTCGATACACTTGTACTGCCCTACCATTCTTGACGGCAGATATCAGTTTTTTCGGCCTAACCTTACACCTCGGACAATTTTACATTCAAAACCTTCTCAAAATTATTTAATTTTACAAAACAAACCCTTACGATATCCTCTCACTAGCAGTGTATCATCTGCATTCTCCAGGCAGAGTCAATTATATTTTCGAGACTGCTATCGAAACATACATTTGCTTCTTCGAGATCAAGTCAAATATTACGTTTTTAAAATCTTTGCGATTGGTTCTTTTTTATAATTACGACTGAAAATAAGAAAAAGTACAGGGTTTACACAGACATGTATCCATACCACACTGTACTGGTGTTGATGTTTTAAAAGAACTAAATGGGTCACTCCCGTACTATCGGACAACTCTACCTACACGTTTTTGGACAGTTTGAGGAATAGAAAATAATGTAATCGCTTTCAGGTATCCGATATCATTTACTGTTACCATACAGTGAACCCCACTAGCGTCGCCTGGTTTACTGATTCGTGAATAAAATTTGTGCAGAAAAATATAATTATTGGCACGGATTAAGTGACCGAGGATTGTTGAACATAAAAATCACTCGCGTAAATAGGATTGATAGGCAATTATATTCCCTATGTTCCAGGAATCGACATAGAATCTATTAGAAACAGTTTGAGATTCCAAAATAAGCTGCACTACTTTCAATAACGCTAATGATTGGCTAATAAATTGATTTGGCCTCATGGTTCTGCCTAGTTTTAAAATATTGAAATCTGGAAATTAAATGTTTCGGATTTATGACCGAAAAAGTGAGAGATATGCTAGAGCCAACTATGAGCATGGTGTTGCAAGCAATATAAAGCGAAAATAAACTTGATAAAGAGAAAAATTTCAACAATTTACGACGGTGGAGTGACCAAATGATCGTGCAAATAATCTTTTAACCTAATCTTTTTAGGGATCTTGATTAAGGAAGTGAAACTATAGAAGATATGATGTTATTAGCAGAAACTGATGACCAAATCAAAGGACTTCAAGAAAAACTGAACTCAGTGCAATCCGTGTCTGAATGGCTGGCTCTGAATAAACAGATTTACGTATCTAAACTCTACAAGGCTAGATATTGCAAAAAGTTCGATAAGTCGAAGGAATCAGATCGTCCCTTGTCAAAACCAGTTCTGGAGCAAGAAGACATTCATATTTTACTAAGACGTACGAGTTATGTTTATCAGACATTCAAATACCTACTATTTGGAGCCAGTCCTCTTCTAAAAGCGGTCGGTTCTTTAGATAATTGTTAGATCAATACATATTTTTTACAACGCTGGAGTGCGATGAGTACTTTTTTACCAGCGAAGTGTTCCTTGCCAGCAATGGAAGTCCTGCCGTAGAAATGTCATATGTCGAAATGTAAAAGTGTTGTTATGCAGGAAAATATCAGAAAAAACTCCAGAATTCGTGGTTTCGGTTTACTTCACTCGCGCGAACTTTTCCAAAGTTTTCAGTTCCGATGGTTCACTCATCAAAAAGAGTGATAAGACGCTACAATTTTATCCATTTCTCAAAGGAACTATCAAGATTCAGGAAATAAAGGATCATTACGACCCGTCAGGAATCTTCAAACTTCATCCCATTAAGACAAGTAACAACTAATTTGTTTAAAGCCGAAACAGACGAAAACTATTCCAACGCAGCTGAATACAAGAACATCGAGAAGGTATACAAGGACATAGACAATATTCTCGTAACCCCCAAATATGGGGCGTGCTGTGCCTTTATAGTCTCAAAACTGAATCGATCTGAATCTTTGTTTATAGGGAAATTTGTGGTATGCTTTCCACTGATATTTGTACAACGGAGGACATACTTACAAAAGCGTTGTCATGAAGGGAAAGTCTCTCTGCTTCGCCGACCATGAAAACATCATATTATCCAGCAGACGTTCTGTAATGAACATGGAAAAGGTAACATTTTTATTAAAGTAGTTAATGATTCAAGATGGGAGTAACGACTGTGAGATTATTCTACAAGACTCCGAGTCTGGCTGGTGCATGTCTTGCGTGTTTCCAGATCCAGATACACTCCTGGCGTTTAAAACAAGCATTCAATTCGCAATCTGCGAATTAGATGTAATTTTGAGAGTTACCTAGATGTGGAGAGGTAAAATAATTATGCCAATGGACACAATTGATTACGACAAGTTAATCAAGTCTAACATGGAAGACAGAAGCAACGCACTTGAAAACTTGGAGGATTTTGTGAGTTTCTTCGGCTTCTAAACACCATATACTATTTTGCTTTAGGATATTTCTTTTAATACGATTTTAACAATCAAAATATACCAACGTCGTTTCTACGCTCCAAGTGATTAAAAATCGGCTCATGTAATCTTAAGGATAATCATTCGATACACTTGTACTGCCCTACCATTCTTGACGGCAGATATCAGTTTTTTCGGCCTAACCTTACACCTCGGACAATTTTACATTCAAAACCTTCTCAAAATTATTTAATTTTACAAAACAAACCCTTACGATATCCTCTCACTAGCAGTGTATCATCTGCATTCTCCAGGCAGAGTCAATTATATTTTCGAGACTGCTATCGAAACATACATTTGCTTCTTCGAGATCAAGTCAAATATTACGTTTTTAAAATCTTTGCGATTGGTTCTTTTTTATAATTACGACTGAAAATAAGAAAAAGTACAGGGTTTACACAGACATGTATCCATACCACACTGTACTGGTGTTGATGTTTTAAAAGAACTAAATGGGTCACTCCCGTACTATCGGACAACTCTACCTACACGTTTTTGGACAGTTTGAGGAATAGAAAATAATGTAATCGCTTTCAGGTATCCGATATCATTTACTGTTACCATACAGTGAACCCCACTAGCGTCGCCTGGTTTACTGATTCGTGAATAAAATTTGTGCAGAAAAATATAATTATTGGCACGGATTAAGTGACCGAGGATTGTTGAACATAAAAATCACTCGCGTAAATAGGATTGATAGGCAATTATATTCCCTATGTTCCAGGAATCGACATAGAATCTATTAGAAACAGTTTGAGATTCCAAAATAAGCTGCACTACTTTCAATAACGCTAATGATTGGCTAATAAATTGATTTGGCCTCATGGTTCTGCCTAGTTTTAAAATATTGAAATCTGGAAATTAAATGTTTCGGATTAATGACCGAAAAAGTGAGAGATATGCTAGAGCCAACTATGAGCATGGTGTTGCAAGCAATATAAAGCGAAAATAAACTTGATAAAGAGAAAAATTTCAACAATTTACGCCTGCTTTAACCTTTTCCAGTTAATCGATAAGCTTAATCGTTAATCACATGGATAGTAGAATGTGAAACGTAAATGGACGGGAGGTTCATATAACGTGTTGATTATAGTAACCAATAGAATTTCATCGGTTAAACCTCCAAGCGTTCATACAAAGGTGGTAAGCATCGAAACAGCGTCCACTTAGCCAAGGGAGGTTAACAGTGAAATCATAACCACTAGATCCACTCTTTAAGTATAACTAGTAAACGGGTATCTAACCACTATGATTAGATTATATTGAATACTGTGTAACAACTATCACAGCATCTAAAAATTTATTAAATAATCATAATTCTTAACTGTAAGTTACCTTAGGATAATGACTATTTGGTTATGAAGTCGAATATCATGCTTAACACATTCATATGAATACACCTGGTTAAGCAGTGCTTGGGTGATACGGAACATTTCATGCTCGATTTATGATAAATAATGACACTTGAAAAATTGGTGTCAAACCGTTGACACGTATAAACATTACCCTGTTACAGAAAATCCGCTCCAAAATAAAAAACCTAAATTATATACACTGCTTCTTTTACAGTGTAAAAATTGCTATTTTTTAATATTTACTCTTTTCATAGTAACTGAGATTGCAGAAAAACACCATGATACCTGCCTAATTTTAAAAAGATAAATTCGTATTCGGAAATCGCACGAGTTTGGTCAAGGTGATCCAGTGTTTTATAGTGCTAGATGTTGAAAGAGTATTTCTGGTTGATCATAGAAATCTGAATCGCGGCTCTGTAAATCGCCTTGTCCTTAAAACATGATAAATTGAGAAAAAAGCTGTATCACTATAATCTGGCGATTCCGACATCTCGGACGGAGCACTTCTTTTATGAAATTGCTTCTCCCAAGTTCTTATATGAACTGGTTTTGGTGATTTAATTGATGTAAGATTCCATCCAAAGATAAACCAATTTGAATTAGATTGGGAAAAACTTGCATATTTTAGTCAATTTGTATTATCGTATTTTTTAATTACTGAATTGTATATTGTTTCGACTTGATTTCAAGAAACCCAGAACGCTTGTTGTAATTGTTGCAACATTTGTTCGGTGTTAAACACGTTTTAATCATCGTACATGTGGATATTACTGAAAAACTCCAATAGTTAGAGGCCCAAAAAGCGTCGTTAAATAAAACTAAAATGAGATTTAGATGATCAATAATTCTTGGATGATGAATCAGCAGTGATTTTTTATAACTAGGCCCGATGTTTGCCTTAATCCTGGATAGAGTTTCATGTTATGGCTCCTGGTAAGAGTGAGTAAGTTGGAGCGTAAATATGTGGATAGCTCAGAAATAGACAGAGCAATATTTGGTTTACGGAAGCCCATATGTTGCCCAGGGGTGTGTATCAAACCAATTCCAAGTTTCAGAGGGTTGATACTTGGCTAGTGTTACCGGATAATGTTTTCAGGCAATAAAATATTAAACTAAAACTAAATATCGAATATTCCATCAATATTCCTTGTTCAAGAATGAACGAACTATATAACCCAAAAAAATACTGTATTCAATTACTACTTTGGTTGATCTCAGGACTTTCAACTCATATTAATGAAATTTTATACAAGATCAGGTAGGAAGGTGGAAACTTTCAAAATCTTGCAGAAATTGATGTATGTTTCGTTGACTTTGGGAGCGAAATCAACGAAAAACTGATGATCACCATCAGATTCCATCAGGTCAATATTCTTGAGTATTTCCTGGAGAGCAAAATTGATATTTCGTAACTCCTTGTTGTCCAGCTCTTTAACGTTTTCGGCCGCCGTTTGAAAAAGTTGCTTTTAAAATCCTTACATACGTGCAAATTGTCAAAATCGATAGCAAACAAATTGTAACTGACCTTTTTAGAGATAATTCTAACATTTGTAAATGGAGATAACAAGTTTTCCAGTTTCTTTAACTTAGAAGAAATGTCATTGATTGTATTGGTATACAGACTATCCTGATAAAGGTAAAATCAAACTTTTCGCTCCTGAGCAGATTTTTCAATTTTATAATCCTTTCAATGAACCAACAGTCACCTTGATCTGTGCTGTGAGAGAATCAAAATTCTTGAGGTTCTCGATACGTTCTTCCACACTCTGAATCGACAACAAATCATCGTAGGACTAATAAAATCTGAAAATACATCAAGATTCTTCTCCCCGATAATTTGAATCAACTGGGTAAACTCATCTTCCAAACTTGATACACCTTCCAAGAATTCTTGCCGATTCGCATATTGAATAACTCCAATTTCCTGATTTTGGATAAATCCTAAATTAAGGGACTTTAGTTTCTCGAAATTCCTCGAGAACTCTTCGGTCTCATCCTCGTTTACCACGTTTGACTCAGAGATCTTTAAACCTTCCCTTGCATTATCAATCGGCGCAAATTCTGTCGAGTCAATCTCTTCTCGGAAATTGGAAGGCAAGTTCAAGATATTCATCGTTGATTTTTTTTCAGATTGCGCAGAACCGAAATTAAAAACAAGTGCCAACCCTGATTACTGGGCCTCACCATAATATTGAGAATCCAATAAAAACTAAACATGTGACACAGTGAAGGTATCGATATTTCAAGACACGGGAGAAATGGCTCCGATCTAGATGTAGACTAGCTGGAGGCTGACTACATAAACAACTTTGTTATTCAATCAAATTTGAGCATCAGGTATGTTGGAGGAGGCCTTTATGTTAGTAAATGCATGAATAGTGATGTTTCTTTTCCAAAACGAACAACCAAGATGATTGAAAACGTTATGTTTCTATGGAAGCATCGCGCCAATTCTGAACGGTGGCATTTGCCGTTAAAATCATAAGGAAATCCAAAAGTATCATGTTCTGAGAACGTGGACATTCTTTTTGAATCAAATAAGCGTTTTATGTTAAAGTATGTTAACAATTTAAGTTGTAATGAAAAACATCCGGAGAATTTGTCGATTGTTTGAATGCAGAAACTTCGACTTTTGATGGTTCAGCAAGAGTTCAGAATCCCATTCAGTTTTTTATGAAACTCATTTTCTCATTTTCAATCTGTTTGGTTTGAACACTAATTCTGACTGCATCAAAACACATATATAAACCTACAAAGTAATTTTGACATTTAATAGGATATAGCTTCATTTTCGGTCTCGAACGAATTCACAATATTTTTGTGTAGGATTCACCATAGAAACCAGCCTCTTCTTTGACTTTGGAAGACGTATACTTTGATGATGTGGTGCAATACACAAATAAAACCAAGGAGAAAATGTCGACAACCGACGTTATTCAAAAAGTTTTTGGTTGACAATCGTCATCATTTTTTAGTAATTCATCAAATAAGCCAGGTCATGCACATGTTTGTTACTTTGACAACTAAGAGTTGAAAAATAATCCTCCTCGTTTATTGTTATCGTTTCAGTACTTAATTCATCCATTTCCAGTTTATAAATCTCTGGAATATAGTCATAGTTGACAGAAATTAGACCCGTTGTCAACTTCATATGAAAGATATGTATAAGCTCAACAGAAAGACCAAATTGAATGAGAGTCAAAATACAAATATTTACACTATATCAAAGTTCAAATACTTAAGATAACAAAATAGGGAGGATGAACCGAAGGTGAATGTTGGTGTGTTCAACCTCCTTATTTCACCCACCATCTTTATTATTCATCAATATAAATTCCGCCTTGATTCAGGGTGATAGTGAATGACATCAAATCGATGGTATCCTTCCATCAACATATCCAAAAAAACAAGCTCTGACCTTCCCAACATGATTCAACTGCTTCCGAAGTAAAAAAGAGGAATTCGAAATCGGCGATTTTCCTGAAATTAGAAATCAGTTTTAAACTGATCTTATGCATGATTCCAAAATTTTTTCAACTATAAAGGTTGTAGAAACATAATATTTAGGATTCTCTGATTTTGGATACACTTCAGATTTAATGTTTAAGAGTATTATAGCATGAACGTGGTCTATGTTGAGAAAAACTCAAGGGCTTTACTTCAGTCATAAAGCAAGTTATTACTCATGACAGTCAGTGGTTTTTATCATGATTACTTAAAAGGGAAGTCGACCAATTTTAATCAATGACGATAATCCTTCTGGCGAAAGGTCATTATAATATTTTAAAGATGAATGGGGTACAAAAAGGTGAAAATTATGTCATCTAATCATTCTCCCAAGACCAATTCATCACATTAATTTAACTCCTGATATTTCCACCAACTTCTACAACTAAACCACATACAATCGTCGGTCAAAGTTGATTGGCTTTCCCATTTTGTTTCCTATATACTTAAATGCTTTCATAAAATTTTAGATGAACCCTGGATATCAATCCTCTAGTTAACGCGTTCATAAACAAGTTTTAATGGACGAATAATATTATTGAACATTTATCTACACCGAGTTGTTTCACAGACAGGGAAACCTCCCAAAAAATAAAATACTATTCTGGTAACGTGGTTAAAATTACAGATAAGAAACTAACCTACGTGAGTCGCACATTACATGAATCGACACCATGCTTGTGGGCTTCTAACAGGAGCATACTTAATGTTCGAACGAGAATTGTCCACTTTCATCATATGCAGGGATAAAACCTTCTTGACGATCTGTGTATGTTGTTGACTATCCAATTCTCACATAAAGTTAAAAACATGCTTAACTTTGAAGCAGAAGTTGGAATAAAATAATCTGTAAATAACTAGGACAAAACGCTGTTTAAGAATATTTGAAACGTGTATTACTCAACTCAACCGTATACTTCCAATATAAAAGGATGTTTTATCTGTAATCATATAATATCCTCTATCACTTAAACTCGATTTATACGATGTCCAGAGTAGTTGCATGTCCAGATCTCAATTTCAATAATTTGAATCCAGATAGCACTTTTTGTTAAAATAATATCTTCAAGACCTGGATTTTCATTACAGCTGATCTAAAAGCTTCATCTGTATTGTAATATAATGACCACAGTTGGTGATAATTGACTTTAAATGTGTGGTGGTAACCTCCCTCGATAACAATTCCAAGAGATTTGCAACTAAACGCAATGCTATTTGCAATATTTGTTCACACGATTTTGGCCGAAGTACCAATTCATCCAATACGTTCTGAATCTACCATTTTGAAAATATAAATAGTTTGGACGCATTAAATATATTTTCAATTTCTTGGATACAAGTTTTAAACGATTGGATGGTAGTTAAAAATGCTTGTGCATACATTATTTCATGCTGCATTTTAACAGAAGATACATGTATATGGATGCCCAAAATAGGTTATTGGTACCGGTGCTAACTATTCTAAACTAAAAATCTTATTGCAGACGTATTGAGATTGACTCCAAAGGGAAGTCACCACATGAGGCCATTCTCGCTTTAGCTTCGTCCTTCTTTAGCCCATTCTATTAGGTAACAGCTAGAAGTACCAGTCTTAACTAATTGAATATCCACCATCAAACTTTTCCCATCTAATGATGACTAACTTTCTAGCCTGGAAAGAGTTCATGTTGCTCTTCCCGACGTTGTGGGAGCAAACAGCGCTGGCGCTAAAGTTGTCTTGTGTTGCGAAACATGTCCAAAAGCGATTTCGTTAAATAATCAAGTCATGATTGGTCGAGAAAATTCTAAAATAATTTGAAATTTATCTTATAATATTATCGGGTTTTGCATTCTAAATCAACCACCGTGACACCCAAAATCACCCACCGTGAGAGTTATTTCGAGCGTTTCCCACAAACGGAAGATATCTCTAATAGTTAATTAATATTGCTGTTTTTTCAAAAATCATTGTTTTTAATAATTGTTTGCATCCACAGTCCTTTGTATTTGGGGTGTCCTCGATTTTTTTATCCATGTTTGAACTGTCTGCGGAGAAGGTTTCCTCGCTGAGGAAATATATTTTGTTGATGCCTTGACTTGGTAATTTCCCTTATTTGTGAAGAGTTTTTAAATATTAACGCGAATATACTTTTCCTTGTGTTGCAGAACTTAAAATGATGTAAATTTTATAATTGTGTGTACTTTTGATTTTGGAAGAAACCCCCAAACCAGACATCTTCAATTCCCACACAGGAGACAGTTTCTCATATATTAAAAGATTACTCGATTTATTTTACATACAAAAAAATTATGTTGGCACAGCTGCGAAACCATATGGATCGAACTGAATTTGAAAATAAAATCAAAGCTGACTTGTATGTATCAAAATTGGTTGATTTTGGATGTCACGGTGGTCGATATTTATGCTCACGGTGGATCTGGTAAAGAATGTTTCCCCAAGCTTCATGTTAAATTTATTCTGTTTTAAATCTTATATTGAAAGATAATACTTTGATGACCATCCTGATTTTTAATTATATTGTTGATTTGACATAACTTTATCCTAAAAGAAGCATCCTTGTCAGTTTTCAGGATCTAATTACCAATATTTTGGTAGGTTTTTTTATTTCTAGCCTAATAGTAGAAAAAAGTTCTGCTTTAGTGTTCGAGCTATTGTTACATCAGAAAAATTTAGCATTAAATAGTTTAAGGTTATATTATACAATCGATTCATATATTAACCCATTCTATCAATGATTCCCCTTAAAAGAAACGTCGAAGAAGCATGAATGCAATTTTTAACAACAAAAATTCTTCCATTCAGTACCTCATTGCGAAAAGAATAATAAATCGACCTTAACTCGGTATCCTCACATGTAGGGAGAAGTTTGTTGGGTCTCAAAGCAAGTCATGGAGATGGTGCTAAAAAAAACTGCCGAAATAGAGTCTATGTTCAAGAAGGCATTCTCTATATCCAAACAAAAGATATTCGAGATACGAGAAATAGCCAAAGGCTCTTCAGTTGGTTTTCTCTCAGAATTCAAATGGCGACGAAAAAGGCTCACAAAATCTTTTGAGTTAGCTCATATCTGAGTTTCGACAAGTCATACTATAATTAATTTTAAATATTAATTTCTTGAACTTTGAGCCGAGAAAAATCGTGTCAATATCTAAAAGAATTTATTTAAATTTAAAAACCTCAAAAAAGTATATAATTGGCATTGGAGAAACAATTTTGACGTCATGGTCGGCAAATGCGATACAAATGTAATTCGTAAACATTAAATAATCTTTTAATACAAAAGCTTAAGGTAGGGGACATTTTTATCTTTAACCCTGACGGTGGTTGATTTGGAATGCAAAACCCGGTAATTCTCGTCACGTGGCAAACGGGAGTCAACGATTTGTACTTAAAGGTTTTTGATTGATTCCAATAGTAGGCGTAATTGATAAAATTTGGTTTAAAAATTCAAACTTTATCCAATTTAAATTTTTTCAATTCAAATAACACACATGGATTTTGACGACATCGTGAATATATTGACCAAAATAACCATATTTATTTCTTTTCCACAGCCCAAAGTTTAGAACCTCTATTTGATTAACATATATTATCGGATATATAAATATTTACCTTAAGGCAACACAAGAAAAATCTGAACTCATAACCTCCTATATGTGAAAAATAAACAATCCCAGTCATGTATGATATCACCATGATCATAATTTGAGCGTTTCCATCATAACCAGGTGAACACCAACTACACAGCCTTAAAAAATGTGTTTGACTTGCCAACTACCAACAGACCCCTCGAAAATTAACGAAATGATTGTATTTGTATATCGTGGAATTTCGTATTAGGATATCAAAATCAACCCCTCACAAAGCCGCCAATTGAAAAAAGGAGATTGGGAAGATCAGCTAGAATTAGTATGAAATCAGGCCTCAATAGCTTCTCATAATTGGCTAGAAATGCCTGAATTAAATAAATTTGGAGTTATTGTTCAGTGGGGCTGGATGGGCGTGTGAGCATATGCTGTAACCCATAAGTTCAATGAAAGGATGGGAGTTGAGAATTTAATACGCCATTACCATTTAACAGAGTCAACATTCCGGAAATGAATGATCGATAGAACACAAGATATGACCATGGGAATGAATGAAACCAGGGATCAAATGATAAAAATTTCAAATACGACCAATAACGTATCATTGGTTGAGCTGAAGCAATCAAATTATTTAAACCAGGATATAAGGATAATTATGCCATTAAAGTGACCTACCGGGCTGATTTTAGTGGTTAAGTTAACCAAGGCTAGCTGGAACCTTGGTTTTCCCAATTAGGATATTATTGGAGAAAACTTGTAACCAATATCCAGAGACGCTTTACATAAACTATTCCCTATTTTTATTGTCTGGACGGGCACAGCCCGGCTATCTCAACTCGTTAGACTTTTTTTACGAGTTCGCCAGCACACAGCTAAACAACTAATGTGAACTTACGAGAGTAGCAGCTTTTGCTTCTCTCCGTTGTATTTGTCCGAATGAATCGGGATTTAAACCATCGATTATACATTTTGATCAAAGCATGACTCAAATTATCCAGTAATGTATTGAATCAATGAGAAGTATCTGGTTTAGTAAAACTGAAACCAGAACTTTTGCCTCTAACACTACCCTTTGTTGAAAAATATTTGACTCCCTTAAATAATGCTATTTACGACCTTATGCTCCTGATGGAATCGAGGTAAATATTTTATCCTCACCAGAGCATTAAAATCCCCATGCTCTGGAACACCCTAATATTGTGTTTTTGAGAAACAATTAATACTAAGACCAACAAATCTAGGTGTGTGATAGCTCTAGAATCTGCCTAATAATACCGATATGGTTTTTGGTCTGTCTCCAAGAAAGGCTGTTTCGTTTCAAAAAACTGATAATCTGAAAACTGCGGACAAAGGATTGAGAAGACGGCTAATAATCGATTAGTTAACCGATTATCAGATTGAGATTTATCAAATTACTGATCATATCATCTTAGTCTTGTGACAAATTTACCGTGTTCAACCATTTTCAGAAGTTATAGAGTAAATGAATGGGTTTAGCCCTTGATAGATATTTAAGACGGGAAAAGTGAAAAAGCATATAGCCAAGGCGCACATGTCTTTAGTCTCATGATAATCGATCTGATTGCGTCGAGAGCTTTGATGATCAAGGGATGAGGAATATACAAACGTCAGCTCTTTTAAGACCTATGAATTAAAATTCACCGTCACCCCGACTTTCCCCTTTTTTTTTATCGAAACCCAATACTGTTTAGTCTTCTAAAAATTATGAAATATAGCCTGCTAGGAGATAGGAGGGGATATATAGGGGCATATACGTATTTAGTCTATTGACGAGGTGAGAAGATGATATGATCAATTTTCACAGATGACGCGGTTCTAGAGGCTTGATGCGTGTGAACATCAAGTCAAATTTATAAATCCGTGAGAGAAAAAATTGCGCTAATTAAGAAACGAGGTGTTACGAGTGTGTTCCGGCTTTGAAGAATTAGCCAATAGCTCTATCTCATTATTTGGTATGATTAGGAATACTCTTCGAAAACAAAAATCTACCGCAGAGGTACCAAATTTCTGGGAACCGAATGGCTTTTCAGTGTGCCTAAAGAGGCTAGAGTATTCGCCCGAGATGATAAATGATGTTGTGGAAATGTTTAAAGAAATGATCGACCAGGAGGCTAAAATTGCCAAGTTTTACGTTGACATTGCAGCAAAATACAGAAAACTCTTCACCGGTGGCAAGAAAATCTACGAATCGAGCGTGGTTCTCTACGGAAGCGGTCGACAATCACTCCTCAACTCTTTGGATCTGCTTGACCAGTACGGCAAAGTACATCTGGACTATTGGATGAAGTTACAATCCGTCTGCGTTATTCCTCTGACTAATGAAATAGAAAGCCACTTTAACGCCTTGCAGCTACCAAAAGAAATCAAATCGACAAGAGAAGACTTCGCTGCAGTCCAGAAGCCTTATGTTGAAAACCTGAATCAGCTCGTAAAGTCTCGCACAAATTATTTGGTTTTCTGTCAATCCTTGGTTCCTCATTATGAACTTACAGGTTATTCTTGGAATAAATTAGATTCAGAAGAAGCGTTTAAGGATGTGGACGAGAAAAAAAATTCCAAACGACTGAAATTAAAAAAGCCCTACGAGGTTTGGAACCAACAAATGAAAAACATGATCGGACCCTATGTTGCCGATATGAAAAATGTTTACCAAAAATGTGATAATTATGAAACAGAACGACTTAGCGCTCTCAAAAAAGTTTTTTTAGGTTTGATGGAAATCTATTTCTTTAACCCAACCCCTGAGTAACTGTTTTGCTAATTCAGGTCCAAAGAGACAGTTGATGAAATTAGGAGCTCTGTCTCTGCCTTCTCTGTCGAAGATGACGTCGAATGGTGGAGGAAAAAATTCGGACCTGATGCAACCTACGATTATTTTAACATGGTATAAATTGCATGTCACATAGGACAAGAATCGTTCACAAGTTTCCTTCGGCAGCATTAGCGAGGAACCCGATCAAAAGGAAAACAATGTCCAGCAAGAAATCTGAATATTATATAACCGGCTGTAGTTGCAGTTTATTTAACACAATTTATAACATTTATAAAGCACTTTTCATGTATATACTTGCTTGCCAAAGCTTACCTGCTTTTCCTCATTTTTGTCTGAAATATTCTTACGATATTCTCACTGGTTAGCCACCTAAAACAAGAAACCGAAATTGGGCCGATTTAGGGGAGAAACATTTAATTTATTATTGGCTAGTCTTTGTAAGCGCGACGTAACTATTATCTCCAGGTACTCATATCATTATGATCTTCTTTATTGTATCATTTTTTTAATTATAAGCATGTTTAATGAATATAACATTTATTCCATCCGTCTTCGGGCTCTACCTTTTCGTCCTGTTATCAAAAATGTGAGCCAGGACCCATATAAGAATAATGACACTCAATCCATATGCAAGCAGATAATCGGGGTTTAAATTAAGAACTCATGTTTCTTGATGACGCTTGATTCCTTGATGCAATCCACTTGTGCCAACCATTCTTCAACTATGGCTAAATGCAACTGTATCAGGTGTAAAGCTCTACAAAAATATACTTGAGAAAGCGGGACTAGAGAGCCAGTTGACGTTCAGGACACTAAACTTTTATCTCACGATTTTACATTGGTATCATGTTGAGGCGCATCCACTTGAAATTGAAGTGTGATTATAAAAAGGATTCCAACCCGTATCTGTTGGAAGACAGCTAAGCTTTTTCTTGTCTTCTGGGTCGGAGAATATAGTCGTGCTTTCCTATTCTTCTGATCATCCAAAGCTTCACGAAACGGAACAAATTTTAATCTTCAAATATTTTATCGTATCAGCGAGTTCAGAACTTACCACCATTTCACTCCATGTCGCCTGTTTTTATCTCAGTATGCCAACATAAGCCATAAAATCTAATTATTCGGCTCCATTTTTGCGGTGCATCTAGTCAATCTTACATCTTACAATCATGCTCATTGATCTAATATGTAAATTGTTTGAGGACTAACATCTTTGTCAGAACGCAACAAGCGTGAGTCATAATAGAGCTTGATAGCGGTCAAGGTTGTACATTTGATTTTTTGGAACCACTCAGAGATGATCAACGATATGTGATATGCTTTGATATATAATTATTATTATTGATTATTTATGTACTTGCCGATTTTATTGTTAACAGTGGGCACTATTTGTTAAGTTATTAAAAGAATGGCAGAGTTTACATTTGGGTATCAATCCAACATTTCAAAAAACAACCTTCTTTAAATACAAACCACATATTTCAATGCATGTCATAGTCCTCTTTCTTTCAAAAACTGCATTCATTATTGGTCCAATATTCTGCTGGTCCAAATCAAGACATCAAGCTACCCGAAACCAAAAATCACATCCGTCATCGATTGTATGAATTTACCATATATAAATGAATTTTGTTGTGGTTTTTCTACACATTCCAAAGATTTTTGCTTCCATGTAGAGGGCGGTTCAAAATAAATCAAGTTCGTGTGAGATTTACATAAATAAAAATTGAAACTATTTCATTTTAAAACTTTTGTATTTTATTGTTTGGAATCAGCATATGGTTGACTCCCCGATGATTCGATCAAACGTTGACTTGCGTGGAATCGCTCATGTGAAACACATCTGACATAACGAATAAAACTGACTTGCTGAGTTTTATTGAATCCTATAAAAACTACTCAAAATCTAGTGAATTGAGATTGGATGTAAATGCCAAATCATGGTTTAAATCTCAAAGATTGAACCTTGTTCTACTGTGATCGAATCACCATCTATCTGACAAATTGCTTCAGGTTTGAAATATTATGAATTTAGTTCAACAATTTGAACGTTTAGTAAATCAATTTTCATTTTATTTCGACATCATATCAAATG
The DNA here is from genome assembly GCA_000827895.1 of Thelohanellus kitauei. Taxonomy (NCBI): domain Eukaryota; kingdom Metazoa; phylum Cnidaria; class Myxozoa; order Bivalvulida; family Myxobolidae; genus Thelohanellus; species Thelohanellus kitauei. The sequence goes on along the minus strand of JWZT01001384.1, from coordinate 60,175 downwards.
CCACTTTGTTTTAAACATGAACTACAAATTTGGCCTCTTCTGATCATTCTTTAGTCATGTATGAATATAGGACCTGTTCATTTCACGCGAGCATATTTCTTTAGTTTGTGAAATTTTAAAACCAATACTCTCCCTGTGTTGGGTGTTATATACTCAAGGCGCGAGAAATCATAATAAAAGCAATCCATTTATAGACTGAAGCGAGTTAAGGCCTCAAAGACCAGAATAGGGGATCTATAAGTATTGTTTAAATCAGTGAATTAGATAATGATTAACCACGAAATCAACTTGATAATTTTGAAAGAAAATATTCGTCAAATTTGATGGTCCACACAATTTTTTGTAATATACATGGACGATCGTGGAAATTTTCGGACTATACAACATTCGATATCCCTATTTGCTAATATTAAACTAGATCCCAGAAATATAACCACAAATCAAATGGCAAGCGAAGACATCCCTAGTTTTTGGGAAGCCGGAGGTTTCAAAGTTTGTCTGAAACGTCTCGATCATTCTCCCGAGCTTTTTAATGATTTGAACGGGATGTTCCATGAAATAATTGAACAAGAAGCAAAAACCGAGAAATTTTATGGAGATATCTCACAGAAATACCGAAAAATTTTCTTGGAGGACAAAAATTCGTGCGAGAACAAGATACTCGTGTACAACACCGGCAAAAAGGCCCTCTTTGCCATATTGGACTTTTTAGATCACATTTCAATACAACATCGGGAGTCCAAAACTAAGATTTTGTCACTTTGCTCGGTTCCTCTTAATAACTTATTAAACGAGAGGTTCCAACCCATTCAATTACCAAAAGAAATAAAATCCATAAAACAAGACTTCCAGGCCGCACAGGAGCCGTATGTGACTAATTTTAATCAATTTGACAAGGCGAGAAGAGCTTACGTTCAGTATTGTAGAACTTTTGAACCTGACTTCGGTCCACAAAGTTTATCGTGTCTAAATTTAGGTCCGGACAACATTTTTGATAATTTAGATCCGAAGAAAAATAAAAAGAGGCTAAAATTGTTGAAGCGCTTTGAGGTCTGGAATACACAATTGTACAATCTACTCGAGTCCTACATCTTCGACATGAAAAATTCATATCAAAAATGTGAGGAACATGAAGATATACGTTTAAAAACTTTCAAAACAGCGTTACTCAATTTATCATCAATAATTCAATTCAACACACCTCCCAAGTTAGTGATTATACTAAATTAGCGCTGCAGAGTTGGTGGAAGACATCAGGAAAAACATCGAGTTGTTTGATCCCGAGGACGATCAAGCTTGGTGGACAAAAATCTACGGACCCGATTCTTCATTTGACTTTTACCAAAGTGTATGCTTTTTGACATTATTAAGGATAAACCCCCTTCCTCTGGCACGAATAGTGATTCGGAGCAATTGGTGGATCATGGAGACGATGTGTCGGATATAACAACAGAATCCTGACCCACTGTGTGGATCTAACATGATTATTATCGATTAATATATTTCTGAGTTTATTTTAAGGTGTTTTCTTCACTAAGACAAAACTTGCATGAATAGATGATCAACAGCGCCACTATTCTCATAACCAGTCAATAACAGACCCTTTTCACAATCTTATTTTCTTTTTTGCGTTATCCTCTCATTAGATATAAAAAGAACCCCAACACATCAACCCAGTCTTACTGTGTGAAATCAAATGCACGTCTCAGACCTAGCCATTTTGGAAAAATACATACCAATTGCACCCATACTATATCTGACATGTGACTGATTTTAGATGATGTCATCATTCAGTCGTATGACAGTATATTTGTTTTTCTACACTTCGAATCAATTAAATAGAGTGATATGCCTTGTGCATACAAAAAGTGATACGATTCCATTTATAACATGGTTAATCTATATCGAGGGATCGGGCTGTCCCTCATGAAAGCGAAGGATTCATTCTTGCTTTTAAGAAATTTTAAATGTGATAACTTTAACTTTTAAAATTCGTTTCTACAGTTTCTGTCGATGATGACGTTTTCATTTGAATTGTTTATGCCATATTTAAGGTGATTTACGTGACCCTATTCGAATTGAACCTAAATAATTGTGCAAAACAGTGAGGTGTTATAATTTCTCAGATGATAAATTTACACCAACCATAAGGAGAAATAGGTGTAAAATACAATGAGGCAAGAGATTCTTTTTTGAATCATACTCATGTTGATTAATTAATTAGATTATAAATTTTATATTGAAGAGGTTATTCTTGATGATTTGTTTAAATTAGTATTTATATCCCGTGAGGGACTGAAAATTACGATCCGTGTAATTTTTAAATCAATACATCAACACAAAGTTGGAGTCAAATGTGAAAAAACCGTATACACACTATTCCTCCTATAAAAATCAAGTCATCTATTACAAACTTGAGTGAAACCACCATTCAAATGCTCGCAAAACTATCGGCGTCATTCTAGCCGCATCTGAGCATCGTGTAGATCTAAATACTGTGAATTAATCACAATAAGACAATCTATTAATTGATAGAACACTGTCTCATCATTTGAGTTGACAGGAAATGGGTTAAAAATAGGGAACTACCAATCAGATATCTAACCATTATGTTCTTTATTATTATAAGAGATGAGCCAAGGTCCATTGTAGTAGCTCGAAATTTCTCCAACATATTACATTCTGAGAGTCTACTTATCAGCCACTGAGAACTATACGTGGTTCCAGGTTTTGAAACAAAGCAGAAAATATAATGATAAATGAAAGATAGTTACAAACAAACCAAGACCTATCCATTACAAGTCCTATAAACGTACCGACACCGCGTGTCTACATGGCTATCATTTCGAGTTGGAGATTTGATAAAATTAACAGATTTTCTATAAGGGGATCTATCAATATCATGCTCGCACCCATAAATAGTGCAACGATGTATGAACCTCGTTAAATCAATAACCGTCATCATGTTGTTAAGGATCATGAAACTGTCACCACAACTGCCTGGAAAGCGAGAATCCTGTGCTTTTATGACTCCAGGAGGTTTCATGGTAATTTTCTGTGCATTTGAATTAAAAAGTGATGGGTTTCACTTTCTACAAAAGGATCGGATTGATAAGGAAAGCCTCTCATTCTCGGAATTATCTTCAATACAGTCTAGCTTTTATCATTAGCATATAAATCGATCTATCACAAAACGACTTCATTGTTGGTTAATTGTAGTCCTGGTGACCGGCAGCCAGATATTCAAATTCTCGTTCAAGGTGGTCAAGTATAGTAGATGGCCTACTGGTGACCATTAAATGAAAATGGATTTGTTTTAAGGTAGAAAGTGTAAAAACGTTCACGTTTTTTAAAGCGCGGGAAACTAATTTTAAAAACTGGGTTGCTTGCATTTAAAAAATAGGATACGAAACAAGAGTAAGTGAATCCGATTTCAGAGTCACCATAACATCCTAAGATCAGTATTTCATTGCAGAAAATTACCAACTTCAATCAACAAGTCAGTTGCGATGATTTTAGCTGTATTTTTTTGCTTAGAAAATTTCTAAGTTTGAATGATCTGTTATGTTTAAATTGATGAGTGTGGCCAAGCATTACGTCTGGTTTGATCGGGAGGGGAGGATAACAAAAACACTGGGAATAATCAACTTATGTCACGAGCCATTAGTGTCCGAAAAGTCACGCTATATTTTGTTTGTTTAATAAAATTTTTGATTGTAGATCAAATTTATTGAAACTTTACATGATTAAACTAGACACATTGGAAATTTTTTATCAAGAAAAAAGACTCGAAATAGACTAAATCGGCAGTGTAATTATGGTTGAAATTGGTAATTAGTAGTTTTGGCAGAGTTGTGAAGATTTTTGGATGATTACGAAAATCGATGAAATGTTAACGATTATTTTAGACACACGAAGATCTCATTAACCAGTCAACCGACTTAAATTATTTCATAATGATGGAGCAATTTAGGATTTAATTGGATTTTTTGAGTATCTTGTAGAAGAGTCATTTTTGATTTAGAATTTGGTACTTAACCTTTTTTATGCATTCGAGAAAATAATGTTGCATTGGATTACAATAAAAAAATCGATAGAACTCGACTGGCTGCATTATAAATGCTATCTTAAAACATGACTTCTTTCTATGGAGAAATATATAAGAAAACTTATTAACAAACCCCAAAATTAAATAAAATTTAGAGAGTGGCAATATACAAGAATTTTCTAAAATTAGTTCAGAAATGCCAAATAATGTGGTTTAAAACCTTCAGTCCGTCTTCGACACATGATGGCGGTTAATAGATCGCGCATATAATCAATTTGTTTCTAGATTATCCGAAAGTTTGTTATCATAGTCATCAAATTTCTATTCCAAATTTTTAATATGGAAACAGTTAAATCGGTTATAAACTGTGAGAAATGGAGCGTTTTCCAAGTTGTATACAATTTGCCAATGCTGTTTCTACAGTTTCCAGTTTTTTATTTAATAAATATTGATGTGGTTGGTCTCATATAATTTCAAAAAAATCTTAATAATCCTATAAAAAATACGAAATTTCCATTTTAAACCATAATTGTATGGCCAAGTTAGCACATTTTGAGTCTTTTTTCTATGTACAATAATTCCCCATGGATTTAGCTTAATCATGTAAAATCTAATATATTTGATTTACAAACAAAAAATTTATTCAAAAAACAAAATGTAGCGTGACTTGCTGCAAACCCAGTATGATTTAATGGGCAGAATTTAAAAAATAGATTCAAAATAACAATTATCATCATAATGTGATGAAAAGTTCATATCTAACATAAGTGTTTCTTTCCGTATTTGGAATAGTTGGGTAGAAAGGTACCAAAGTATCTTGAGAGGAAACATAAAGCATATTGTATATCCGCCAATAAACATCTCGTACTCTTCGACAAGGATGAAATAAACCCTGTAGAGCGTACTGGAGAACCCTACAAGGTCCCACACTCACTCTAAATGCTTCGATGGCCTCAGTGACGGCATTGACGATATGAGGAGACGTTTCGAATATATTGGGCCACACATAATTCATTAAATGAGTAAGAGCGTCTTCGCAATTGAAACCATATACTCCCAGAGCAACGTATTTGCAAGCAGCACTCGCAATCTGTCGATGAACCAGATCCCGGTCCATCAGAGCATCCTCGAGCAATGGAACAACTGCGTACACATAATCTTTTCCCATTTCTCCAATATATTCGAACAAAAATGCTAACGATTTCAGCACTCCATTTTGAACATTCAGTTCAGGAACTCGATATTCGTTCAATAATGCAGGAAGCACTGTAAAAGGCGAGCATGTTTCAGCAACTATAGCAATGGCTACGGTTGTACAAACCCTATTTTGACGTTCTTGAACTTTAAGGTTGTTTAGTAAAGTTGAAAGCACATCCTGGGGACCGATAGCTTTGGCTATGTACCCAAAAGTATTACATGCAGCTCTTCGAATTGATTTTTTATGAGCCTTTAATAATTCAAGCAACTCAAAACAGATTCTCATCCACTCGCGTGCTGAAACATGTTCAGCTCCGCGATCTGCAATCCGGCCCACCAAATCAATACAGTTTTCTTGAACCTTTTCATGCCGATTTTTGAGAATGGGCGTCAGACGAGGAAGTAAATCTTTAATTGGCGGAGTCATCTTATTCATGCCGATAACGTTCACGATCGCTTTCAGACCACCAATAATACTTCCTAATACTTCAGGATACTCTTCACCAAGATATTCGAATAAAACCACGCCCAGATGGCCCAACAATTTGTCCTCTCCACAGACTTTCATGGCAGGAGCCACTCGCGAAATCAAGTCGGC
>JWZT01001384.1:36520-49585 GCA_000827895.1 Thelohanellus kitauei | reverse complement strand
ATCTGAGGGAGCACTCACCAAATTTGGACAGATTAACAAAACATTCTTTCCATTATATATTTGTATTATGGGCAAGAAATCATCCTTGAATGAAGTGACCGAATTCTCAAGTTTGCGTCATGTTCAAGAAGAAAATTTCGTTCCATTATTATTATAACATACGGAATATGAATTGGTTTTGAGACCTTCATTGGTTTTATAACTCAATCAAAATATTTGAGAGGATGATTTAAAAAACGCTTTCTAAATAATCCTTAACATCCAAACTAATTCTTAAACTCGATCCTGAAACGAATAAACAAAACTGAAACCCATCGTTGACATAAATAACAATTGACCTATCTGGACCTCTTGTAATTTTAAGTATTATTGACACTTCGAGCATAAAATGATATACTGTGTTTACTACACCAATTTCGATAATCTATTCACCAAGAAAGACAAATAATCGAAATCTGATTCTTTACTGTGTATGACCTATCTCAACAGTATAAAGATGCAGGAATCAAACATGTACATATAAGGCCTGTCATGACTCTCTTAACCAAACAGGCAATAACATTGGTTCACTTAAAGAGTTACCCTTTGGAAGATGTCATCCTTGCATACAAGATCATCTAATTCAATATTTTTTAGCGATTCTAATGAAAAAATGCTTAAGTTAAGTTTGATCTGGGAAAGGAAGGGGGATTGAGTGCTGCAATTTTCCCTCCCCCTCTCACCACCAAACGCGGTGAAGATTCATAATTTCAGCATATTAAAAACATCAAGAAATCAACATAAAGATTAATCTAATCTCTCTTACTGTGAATAAAGCCAAATAGCAACAAATTGCAGTTCTGCGCCTCATGAATTCTATTCTACTAGTCGTCTTTTTCGATATTTTCATCCACATTTTAAATCCGAAAATTGTCCCCACAATACTTCAGCATTTCAAATTGAAATCATGTCATTTATCATATGGGTGGCCTGCGCTGATCACTTATATTATATATCGAATTTTTCATCATAAGAATAGCTCATATTCGATCTTTGAGCGACCAGATGGAAGTTTCTTGATTTTCGCCTATTTTTAGTTGAGTATGGCCATAGATAAACAACCAATGGAGTTTTCTACGATATTTAGCTCGTTTGATCCTTTTTTTCATAAAGAAATTGGTAATCTAACGTCTACTCTCATTGAATACAGCTAGCTGATGTGAAAAGAAACGTGAAAACGCATGGTCTCCTCTACCATGACGTTATTAAGTCAACTTACTTACCTAAAAAAGACGACTATCTGATGTTCGTTATGTCATAAACCTCAAATTAACCTTCTCTTACTATCAATCTCTACCTGCCAAATGAGTTTCGTTTTCAAAGTATTTACAGGTTTATTTAAGCTAAATAAAAGTTCCAATACCTACTTGTTTACCTTTGAATTCTCAGTAAGTCCGTACTTAGTGATGAACAGAATTCATGTAAATTTCTTGTATTATCTTCATCTATACATTAAATCCAGTATATATTTAAATTCTCGTACGCGGAAACTTTAAAGTTCTTGATTTAGACTTTCTCATTGTCTTCAACATGTTTTTATCAATATTCACGCTTATTGGTTAAAAATACTTCCTAATTTTTCTCTAGATTTAAGTTTAAAATCAAGACATTTATATTTGAACTCTTTTCCTTTTTATAATTTGTTAATTGACGATGATTGTCTCCAAATATATAGAATCGATAAAAAATTCTGACAGTTAACACTCGTTATATTGCAAATAACTTACTCTATGCGCGGAAGGCACAGCGAGCTCATTTAAGACATTCGATAAATGTGAACTAATTCCTTTTGGATTTCAATGTAACAACCAGAAGTGCTGAATCTATACCGGTTTTAATAATTAGTCACGGCCATATGCAAGCTGAATATAGGACATACGGACAGTCAATAAGGGCCACCCAAATGAGACTGACAACAAAATGGTTTGTTTTTACACAATACATTTGTAAATAAATTATTCGGTTTTTCGTTGGGAACTTGTCTTCTCCAAATTTTTAGGCAGATACCACAATAAATTTTCAAAAAATAATATAATGATTTTAGCGTTTAAATAAGCCATGTTTATCTCGAAGTTTTATTTGGATGGCCCATGTTGGATGCCTGTACAGCCTGTTTTCAGTTTCCGGCTGGCCCACCTGGATCTCCAAATTGCCTTTATTCAGTATAACTGTTATCTGTACCAAAGAAATATTTAAATTATATTCGTCGTTCTTTTTTTTCTGTCTTTCTTTTATACGAATTACTTCCATACTTAAACGTTCTGTTAAAAAAACTAAATTGGGTCTGAAATTGCAAAATTATTAACCACCAGTGTTTTTTAGTGCGCAAAATCCAATGGTTAATACCGTGGTGTTATTCTTTGGTTTATTTTAAAACTAGGCAAAACCCCTACATGAGAATTTAGAATAAATACAGAAAACATGTATAGATTTTGAGTATGGCATCAAAAATGAGGAATTCTGTCGATCACTAGGTAAAGACTTACCGAATTCTCTTACTTTTCTCGGGTCCTTGTATAAAAAACCAAGAATTTTAAAATAACATTAGATCTCACTATGGGAACAAACCGCTTCCACAATTAAGGGCGTCTGAAATCATCTAGATCTTCCGAGTAATAAACTGGAAACCACTGATTTAACCGTCTGCATTTTGACGAGCAGAACACAGCTGACCTGATAGACGGCAAATAATTTGACACAGGTTGCATGTAAGAGGTTTCCCGATATGAAATTCAACAATTTTGGTAGATTTTGTAAAATATTTGAATGAAACCGTTATCTCATGAACATGCAACAGGGATACAATTTCTAAGTTGGCAGAGAATCAGACTTAAAAGATAAAAACTACATAGATGCAGTAAAACTAAACCGAGTTATTTCGTTCATTGAGAGTTTGAAAAATCTCCGAGTTAACAATTAGATCATTAAATTTGACACAGATACTTTTGAGGTAAATGATCATATCCTAAATTAGACTGATCATACATCGCTAAATATTGATGGTTTCTTTTCAAGCAGGATTTGAAGTAATTTTGCAAACTGATTATTAAAGTTACATAAATACCCGTTGATAGATCAATCGATTGAGTGGCGTTAGCTCGTCGATGTCGTTAAAGTACTTGTATACTCTTAAGATGAACGAATTCAAATGATCTTCAGTTATGCTGCACTTGACATGATTCAACTTAATACGTGTTCAAAAAGTTGTTGGACGTATCGTATCGAGGTAGTGCGGATGGGCAGCATGTCAATCATTCGACCTATCCTGAATTCAAACCCGAAATACCATTCATCATATTGGTAAACGTACAATATCTCTGTCATTTTACCTGCAAGACCACTGTTGAATTGAACGATATTTGGGAACTGAATATTTATCAAATAAAAATAAATAAATGGTTAATGATAAAAAAAAAACGAATTAAATACCGGGTAATAGAAGATTGCCAATTATCCACGCGAAATTGTGATAAATAAAATGAAAATTATTCAAGATAGTCTATTAGAGAGGGATCGGGACCTGAATATCAATTGAGGCTATTACATTTCAATAAGTCTAAAATTATCATGTAACAGGTTTTAGATCGAAAATTAAGAAAAAAAAGCACCTCCATACAACTCTTGGGTAAATGGAGGATGTAACTTGATGATATACGTGAGTTACAACAATTAGATCTTTATATATCAAACTTTACGAGAAAGTTCTTTGAAAATCCAACACTAATTTACGAATAGAACAAATATCGGTCAATCGTATATGTGATTTATCGCGCCAAAGATTGACTTATCTTGAAATTGGCGTAAATATATGGGAAGAAAGTTAAAGACACCCTTTTATTCGAGAACTTATTCGTTAAGGCTAATTATTAAAAGAAAGGACTAAATTTGGAGCCAGGTTCAACTTGGTTTCAAGCGTGGATAATTTCGAGTATTCGAGGATGCATTTAATGCATCTATCTATAAATAATATAAATTGGAAAAATCGGTTGAATGGAAGCGCTATGATAAAAGTAATTTAAATATGTAATGATATTCAAAGCTGATACTGTTAGCGAAATCACAAAGACATTTCGATCCTCAACACGTATTTTAAAATGTTTTTAATCCCCATCCATCCTGATTCGAGATTTTCAAAGGATATAAAAAACAGCTCAAAATATGCAGAAGGTCTGCTTAGAACGTCTCTTAGATTTCGATTAGTTTATTATGTGAAAAGATTATATTTTCCAACATGGTTATAAGTTGAACATCAGGCATGGTGGTGAAAAATCAACATATGTTGATTTAAATGAAAAAACAGCTTAAAGTGGATTTCGTTTTTTGACTTAAAAACAAACTAAAATTACTCAGTGAGTTCTTGTTGATGTTTTAAAAGTACTCACTACCCTGGTCTCTGGTTGCTTCAGCCAAAAGGTAGTCATGCATTTTAATATGTGCCATTCAACCATTAAATTTCCCCAGAGGTCATAATAAATAAAGGTAGCTCCAGATATTCATTTATATTTTAATAACATCGACAATATGCAAAAAATCAAACCCGTATTCTATAAATGACCTGAATAACTCCAAAAAAATGAAGCCATCGGCTGGGGCAGATGCCAATAATACACCTCCCCAAATTTTTAGATAGTCACCACACTTCTAGTTTCCAAATAACTTTGAATACGGCTTCGGGCAGGTCCATATTTAATCGAACCCAAATATGAGTTCATAAAGAACCAATAGTATGCTTAAGCGGATATAAATCAGGGTTTACTACAATTACTTAAAGTATGGCAAAAGGAAATATTAATATTATTACAATGGCCATAGAAACATGCCAGCAAGTTCATTAAAAATTTAAATTGCAGATTTCATAATATGAGAGATGAATGTACATAGAGAAGCTGATTTGATTATTTTAATGAGATGATCCGATTGAAGCACGATACAGATTAAAGCGGATAATAATATCCGTTAGAAATTAATTAGCAAAACTCCAACAATTTTGGCAATGAAAAATTTGGGGGCATACTTTCTCTGTACAATCACAAATTTTTTACCGAAATAACGAGTATCGATAATAGTAACTAAAATAAATATATTAACTAACCCTTATACCATAACCACTACCGTGAATGGTTTATAAAATATTTATTGACAAGATAATAATTTTTAAGACTGAAAATGATCAGTGTTGGGCAATTAATATCGGTTCGTTTTATGCTTTGGATAAAATGGTTTGCCATTTTTGATCTCACCGATTATTTAGGTTAAAATTGGATCATTTTGAAGAAATAAATAAAATGCCCAATTATTGGTGGAAATAAAACAATTTGGCCGCAAAATCAGTAATCAGATCCAAAAATATAAATGATTTTAAATGACTTCGCGCTTCTACAATTTATAGTACAAATTTAAATGGCCTTAGACTTAGGAACTATCAGCTAAGCAAATGTGTTACACAGCTAATAGCAGGTTACATATGATATTCGGAATATTATAATGTTGTCAACAAACTGGAAACCACATCCTCCAGATGATGAAGTCGTAAAAGAACTTGTATTACAAATATAAAGAATCATTGAAAAGCATGTTTAGTCGTAATTTTAAATGGAAATCTCTTATAAAGGGTGTGTTTCATAAAATTATATGTCAATCATAAATCACGATATAGAAAAACAACCCTGACTTAGTCAGAAATCTATTGAATAATTTAAAGATGAAAAGTACGACATTTAAAATATATGGAGTGATACTGTCTTTCTATTAGTTTACCAAGCGTTCGAATGCACAAAGAACATAGTTAATAAATCTTTATAAATCAGAAAAAATTAGGGCATGTGTTCTTATCCTAAAATAAATCTGTCACGAGATATTCATTTTTGACATCCAGAAGTTCCAAGACTCATTTTTTATACACATTTTGACATACAAAATTTCCTTTGTAAAATCCAAAGTCGCATTTCAGCCTGTGTCATCCTAAGTACACCCCAAAGCTCCAATTGATACTTGCAAAAGTTTAGTACTTGTTTAACTGTTAATGGGTAACCTAAATTCGGAGAAAACATGAAAAAATTTCAAATGATACCGAGGAACTAATGATCAATTACCTCGAAACACATGTATGGGTTGTTTATATTGAAGTGACCCAAAAATTTTTTGTCAAAAGAAGGACTTTATCGAAAATTCACAAGAAATATAAGGAGACCGGTGAAATACAAGCTGACAAAAAAGGAGGTCCAATGTCTATAAAGTCAAGGATGTACAGTATGACTGCACTGAACGGGCAATTGAAAAGAACCCTACCATTACCTTGAAAGAGATCAAAGTTAGTCTATTTGAATAATTTCAACTAACAATTACAGAGACAAAGGGCCAAAAGCCATCTCGAAGCTCGGAATCTCGTACAAACTAACAAGAATAGCTCCAGTTTCGAGAAATACGGAAAACACTATACAAAAAATGATACGATTACTCGATTGTTTTCAATAATAAGTATTTTAAATTTATAATTAGACCTCTACACGTGTTCGACAATACAATCTATATCGATGAGACAGGGTTTAACTTATACATAGGGATACAATTTATATGAGTATCTAGCGGAAAAAGAGTTTCCCTAGTAGTCGCCAACTCAAGGGGATGCAAAATAAGTGTGTGTGCAACCGTGCAAGCAGGGGATTAATTCATTTTAGGGAAATAATTGGAGCATACAAAAAAAATAAATTTATCCAATTCTTGTCACCAATTTAGAAAGAATAGGGACAAGACGCAAAAACCTTGTGATGGATAACGTTCTTTTCCATCATATAGAAAACGTCAAAACGTGTGTTTAAAATAGAGGACACACTATTATGTTTGCCCCCATTTGCATCGCAGCTGAAGCCAATAGAACTGCTCTTTTCTAAATGGAAAAAATACTGTAAATGTAACATGAGAATTTTCGATTCTGGGGATCTTACCCCTGCAATCAACAACGCTTCCCTTCAAATGACACCTGATAACTGCCCTGGATGGATCCAAGAATCGGCAAGATTTCTATCGTTGGCATTCAGATGGGAACCAGTTGTGAAATTTTTTTTGAATAAATATATTATATTTAAGAAAGAGTATGTTTGGAACTTCGACGTGTACTGAGTGGAGCTTCTGCATGTTAAAAGGTGTAGTAATTTTTTTAATATTGGCAAATAGATAAAAGTGAACCACACGATAAAATATTGCATTATCGTAACAAGAATGATTAATCCAATCAAAACAAAATAGTGCTTAAACTTGGTCAAAATCCTGGAAGTATGACAAAGAAAAAAAGTGAAAATGAATAAACAAAGGGAATTGTTTTATTGTATGCCGATAAATGAAAATTTCATCATAGCATAACCGAACCTCGTGCCACGGACCTTGATATATTAAATGGCTAGGTTACTGATCAAAAGCTTATATCATCTGAAAAGTATTAGCGTTATGTATACTTATCTACGCTAACACATTTTTAAAGTGTTTTCGATGTCACAAAATGAGAAAAAATATGGTAAAAAATTTAAAAATATTTGTCTTACCTCATTGATAAAATCGAGGAGATAGTTTACACAATCACTTCTTTTAATAAGGTCATAGAGCAAAGATAACTGATGATCAATTTCAATTTCTCTAACGGCTGATGCTTTGAGGTATTCTTCAAACGTTTTTGATGATAAGAGCCCAACGTACAAAGATCTTTGAGGCTTTGCAACTAGAGAAGCGAAGTTAACTAATTCTGAAGCGGGATCTTCGCATTTTTCATCGTTATCGCGCTCTACGGTTGGAATTATGAACTTTTTTTCAAAAATCACGGTACCTCAGCTGGAATATCTGTTTCTTCTATCATTGGCATATCAACTTTGTATAACATTTCCAAAAGAACTTTTCTGTCAAGCAGTTCTTGGGACGCCTCGGGTGAGCTCATTGATCGGCAACAGTCGGACCTTTTCGTAAACACGGATGTAAACAAATGGAGGCACACGAAACGTGTTAAATAGCAACCAAAATCAAAGAAAGGGTTCATTCATCAACTGAACCACCGTCACGAATTTTTGATACGATTGGATCAAGTGTCCGTAGATGTCCCTCATTTCTTTTTTCAAGACTATTTTGTTCTTGTTTTTGATGAAGAAAACCATCAAAAAATACTCTTATTATCACAATACACTTTAGTGTCTTGAGGTTCACCGAATGTATTTCTTCAGTTATTTCTTGGATGGCTCCCAAACTCATTAAAAATCCACTGGCCAATGTATTCATTTTTCCAGCATCAAAATGTCTTCAAACATTCAGTCGCGTGCTCTTGAACTTTCCCAACTGTCAATATTTGTTACTTATTTACTCGTTTACTTCTTCCGAAATCTCACAAGCCTTACCAGCCAGGAGGGATACAAAGTCCTCTCTTGTTATCCATGGTAATCAATAACCGCCCTCAGACACGTGGTAATACTTTGAAAATCAACCCTGAGCTTGGATTGATAAAGGAATCTAGTTAAACTGTTTTGGGCGTTGCAGGGGTGCTACAGAGTCAGTATATTTCCTTTATATGGACTGAAATCATGTATGAGATGTTAATTTAGAACTGGCCTCAACGCCAAAAGACTTTCGTGTATTTGAGAGAATCCTTGAAGAGGCTGGACAACTCAGGAACATGTTCTAATGTAACATTACTGGGAGGAGCAGTGCGTTTTTATATCTATTAAAAGGGAAGCACCTTAGAACAATATATCAAATATTGAAAACCTAGATGCTTCTTAACTGATGATGTTGAACTATGATGCTTGGGATAAATGTCATAAAAACTGGCCCAATCACTTATTATGATTGTAAAAAAGCGAAGAAGATGCAAAATCACTCTCAACAGGCAAATGTTTGCGTGCTAAGGAATAAATATTACTTATTAATCAAGATGCACCTTTTGGTTTCCTTTCCTTTTAAATTTGAGGTGAAAATTTTAAGGGCCGTTTAAAGGAATTAAAATAATCATTCACCTTTAAGAACGAGTTCTGAGGTAATTCGAATTTTAACGCATGGAGATGATTTGTTCTTTGGCCCACATCCAGAAAAGACACATCTATAGATTGGTGTCGTTATCGTTGAGATCAATTAACAAATTTAACTTCCTTTAAGCGAATTGGGTTTCAGTTGGGAGCTGATGTCATTGAAGAGACTGAATAATTAGTTTAAATAAAAAATTATCTGAGACACGTTCCTCATTCAGAAATTATGTTTGGGAGGAGATACGACAAATGAATCGATCAATACGAAATTCAGTTAGTTTTCAAAAAATGGAGCTGAATAAATTATCAAAACAAGATCGGAACTAGCCTTATGATATAGCATGCCAGATTGGCCTCGTATGTTTATCATTCCACCAATTTATAACAAAAGTCAATGTTCATACATCCCAAAAACCTTCAACTATCATTCAAAAAAACAACCGTCAGGAAATAGAAAAATAATAATTCGAGTTTAAAAGCCCTCTTTACTGCATTGAGGAAAACATCAATCGGATTAGGTAAATATAAACAAACACCTTGTTTAATAATTTCAAATATTTATCCAAAAAATATACAGATGTGCAAATAACTACGAATTTGATGTAAAGTTGATTCACATATATTCAAAATCAAATACCCACATTATTTTTATAGCCACATTCATATTTTGGTTTTTCGATCGACTTAATAATTCTTGAAATCAACTTAATAAAAGTTCCTACAAACCAAAAGTTTCTTGCGTGGACCGGATAATAAACCTTTTATTAATCATATTATCAATTTTCAGCGCGTTTGCATTTTCTCAACACCAGCTGTAATGAAGAAGCATTTACAGGATTTTTTATAAAACACCGAATAAATCTGTGAATTCAAACGAAGGGGAGGGTAGCGTTGTAAAATAAGAATAGATTAGGAATACCACATTTTTGTCGAAATTCAATTTTGACTGTCTCACTTCATGGTTTCTGAAAAATTTTGCTCATTTTTAGACATTCCTTACAATACTGTTCATGTATGGCTGACTCATTGGAATCGACAAGGCTATTAAAAATCCAGAACAGCTTTCTAGTTTATTCGCCACTATCCGTTTTTAGTCTTCATTAGAAATTCTATTGCTCTTATGACTTTGGGTGAGTGTTCGAGTGTTCTATCTTTTTGTCTTGTCACGTTAACAACTCTCATGTTGTTTTTTACTTCTATCCTATATGTCCATTGGTTTACGCCAACATTTATCCATTTATGTGGATCATTTCCACTGTAGAGTTTAGTGTAGCGATTTTTTTGAATTTTAGAATAGTACTGAAAAAATTAAGTTGATTAAAAGGGGTTTATAATACAGCCCGTGCAATAAATTTTTAATCAACGGCAACTTTTATTAAGTTGATTACAACGACTATAAAGTAAATCGAAAAACCCTATATTTCGAAAACTGTGTTAATTTGAAGTTTGCACTATATTTTTGACCCCTGAAGATCAAAAGAAATTTGGCGACTGGTTGGCAGTATCGCATATTTAATGAGTGATTCATTTCAAAGAACTCGTAGGTTTTGTTTTCTTTAATCACAACAGAAAACATGGAATATTAGATTAAAACTAGGTCAAAATTTCAGTTAAAGCAGAAACACCACGATTCAACTGATATCACTGGATAGTAAATCATCAAATTTAATTTTTATCAAGGTGGAGATGCAGAAGGATAATTTTAGAAACTGTGACAAATCAAGATAGATTTTTGGAAGCCCCGATTTTTTTTTGCATGAATTATCGATCTAGAGAATGGCATTTCCGTGACCCTTATGATATTTTTACCTAATGATATTTTCAGCAGAGAATTACAAGAGCAGTTTTTTAAAGGATTCTCAGAGACCCACTTTCTATACATTAAATACACAAACATTTGCTGGATTTCATATATTTTCTGGAGCTCACATTCTTAAATAACTATTAATACAATCTCTTCGGTCTGAATTAATTACTTTTCTGGTCTCAAAAAATTGTGATATTTCGTGATATCAAACGGTTGACTGTATAAAGCCAATCCCAATTGTACCGTCAAATATCAACATAGTTAAAATAACAAAAATGGGAATTCAAAAAATCGATGATGTTATTTTCGACCCAGAATATGATCCTTAATCCCATGGATAGACAAACCAACACCTCGATATTCTCAACTTAAAAAAATTTATTGTAAAATAGGGTCACAGGGAAATGATAAAATGTGTTCTAGACACAATTGGAGTTGCTGATAGATACTTGATCAATTTTGACGAAGAATAAAACATTTTTTGACATTTTTCCAACACAACTTACTTAAATCAGTTATTTATGAAATTTTTATTCTTAAGTTATCGAGCTAGTTTTCGTCGGATTCTAATTTTACAAAATGATTGACATGTCATCGACGTCCGTAGAATAGATTTTATGAATGAATCCCCGCATTGGTAGAGAAAATCCCTGGAACCATCGTGTATAAACCTGAAAAATACTAAAAAGGATCAGTTTAAATTCCATTTAAAACATTTACCAGTTTTAGCATTCATTGTAGGATATCCGAACATATTTATCGCCCACTGGAAATATTTATGGTTATTCTTCACGATATTATGGAATTCTGAATGATATCTTTTGTTTATTTTGACTTTATTAGTTGAGTAAAATGTCGATAATTTAGACGAAAGCAAAGATGATAAATATCTTTACCGTTTGCAAAAATATCACTACTAATAACCATGATGTTGGATATATATTATATCCAGCCTGGTGGTAAGCGCTAAGTTGTCCAGTGGGCGACGATCGGTGAGCATCGATGGGCTGTTGGTTTGACTCCGACTGCTGGACTCGCCCTTTACTCTAGTACATGAATAGTTGAGGTTCGCAATAAATACATTCTGATGTCCGATATTGAACGTGTAAGAATCGGTAAGATTCCTGAACCATCTGTCAATTAATGTTCATAATATAGGAATCCAACGCATTAATCAACATAGACTGACGAATGAATGGTAAAAATTTTTGAGTTTCTGTTGATCTCCACGGATAAGAAAATTTCAACAAATCTCAATTCATCCAGAAAAATGAGTCAATGATTATCATTACTCACAAGGAGACAACTGCATCTTAAATCGATCTTGAACACTCGTGTAAGTTATTTTAAAATAAGACAATCACATCTAAGGCAACCACGTGACTTTTGAATCAAGCCAATTTTGCTGAATTTTATTTCGATATGATTGTTGAGGCAAAGGTTTCGAAAATTACCTGTCTGTGATTGTAATGCATCTCACTAGCAAAAACACGAAAATGCTATGAAATAGCAATTGAGATCTTTCTCTGAATTATGACAGGAAGGATCATGCCCCTAAACTCGAGTCATAAATCGATAAACCCCAACTTTTTGACCTAAATATATTACGAATTATTGTTGTTGGTCATTTATTGAAGTTGAAAATATTAATAGTTATGCTTTTGTTGCCTCTCCTTTTATCCGATGTTAGAAACTTCTTTTATGATTTGTTAATTGATACTTGACATCCAAATCCTGATCGCTAATATGTTATTGCCGGTTTTGATTAACAGTTTTTATCTAGACGTTATATCCCTCTTAAACACTGAATTAAGACACGCCCATTCCATTCAGCAATAGAGTGACAGAAAACTGTTCAACATAACCACAAATAGAGCTTATAGCGCTCATGAATTATTATTAATATTACACCATTTTTCATTCCGAATGGCCTAATATTGCATTCCGAATGGCCGATTTTCGCGCACGCTCGAAATTTTTACTGCACCATATCAATTTTTCATCCAAAAAAGTCGAGGATTTCATCAAAAAAGCCGATTTTTAAAAATAATAAAATTAATTGAAATGTTCCCGTTGCAATGCTTTTGGCGAAAAACGCATTGATTTGCAAATCCAACCCTCGCCGTCGTTCCGTGAAATTTGAGTGGACGCTTCTTTTCGAAATGGAAGAGCATTATCAAATCCAGAATGGCAATTTTTGATGGGAACACTCTTCTGGCC
>JWZT01001384.1:0-31147 GCA_000827895.1 Thelohanellus kitauei | reverse complement strand
CCAGCCTCTAACTTCAAATTTGAGGATGATAAAGAAAAAGTTGATTCCCAGGAACTTGAAATTTGGACACGGCAAACTTCTAAGCTGATCATCCAATAGACACTGCTCTAAAAATATCCACTTTTAACACTCATACAGTTATTGTTGGATAATAATTGAGAAAAAATCTTTTGTAAAAGGTTTTGATTTGATTATGTTGATGATCAATCTCTCCCGATATCTTCAATGTTTATATATGCTCCGTCAAATGATTTAGTACTCATTGTAGATTTTAAGGGCTGAATTTTGGAGTTGTATCGTTCATTCTGAAAGTTAGATCATGAAATCCTGATAGCGGAGTGTCTCTTCGAGGATTAGTTTTTATCCTGGGAAAAAATTCGGAAAGATTTAGATTTTCTGAAAAGTGTGGTAAATACACCATTGAGAAATTTGAATTCTCGAAGACAATTACACAGTTATGAAAACTAAAAAACACTGTAGTATTTAGTTTTTCTTCATTTTTAATAGATATTTTTGAGTAATAGAATAAATATAAAAACTTTTAATTTCGGTTTGAATCTTATATTTGCTGGTGAATTTTAAAATATATGATTTGAGAATTCATTTGAAATCAAAAATTCACACAGAAAATATACAAAATTTCAGCTTCTACTACACAAAGAAAAAAAGAATATATGACCGGAATAACTTGTCACAATTAAAAAAATGCTGTCAATTGGCGAATCGAAAAGATTCAGTTCCTCAGTGGACCCACTTTGCTTGTCGACAGTTCAACCGGATAAAAAACCGAAGAAACTCGAAATACAAAGTACTGTGCTTCCACAAAACACCCGGGAAATTTGAGAAACAGCAGAGATTTTATTTAATGAAAAATATGTTTGTTAGAATCTGTGGGTTGTTCGTAAATCTAGAAAATAACGAATGCGAATTCACCTTCCTTACTCATTAAATTAATTTCAATCTTTGATATTCGTTTGGTTAATTTCGAAAATTGATCGCGTATTCTGGAAAATTGGTTAATCAGAGCAGTATATCAAATCTTACATTATTTTCCGCCAATTTATGATTTCGAAGGAATTCTCGAATCACAAATTTTAAAATTCACACATAAATATGAAAGTTTGGCTTATATTAATAAGCTATCAAATACATTTTAGATACTAAAAAATATCCATTAACATTGACGAAAACAAAATATAACTGGGTGTATTTAAAGATTTAACATTATGATATTTAAGGAATATTAATTAAGTCATATTAAAGTTTAAGTTCTGGTGTAATAAGTCCCAATACGTTTATCAGACTATATTTACAATCATTACATCTTTTATTCCAATGACGTCATTAAGGTAATCTAATTTAGGGATTTAATTCAAAATTTGATTCTTGAAAATCTTACCTCTACCATATTAAAGAATGTACGGAGTAAACAAAATGATTAATATAGAAATATTAAATTTCCATGTGTGGTAATTTGAGTTAATAGGATCTCTGATTGAGATGGCATGGGTGATAAGCAGGCGATAGCTTAATTTTTGAAAATTTCAACATCCTTATTATGCCGAAATGTATTCTATTTCTAGTGATATAATCTGTATCAATTCTTACTCTTGATTATCACATAATCGTAACAATAAATCTACTCATTATTTCCTTTGATAATAGAATAATAAACATTGTTTATTAAATGATCAATAATCGATTAAATCACGCTTTTCCATTTATTTTACGCTCTTTATACGCGCAGGTACAATTATAATCGACAAACTTTTGCATAGACCCACGACCCTTTCGAGCGTTTTAAAACAAATCCGATTCGATAATCTTCAGAAATTAAAAACAATTCCACGCTTCTCTTATTTGAAATTTAATACTCTCTTCCAGATTATAATTAATTTAGCATTAATTTCACACCCCAGAGCTTGTCAATTTGGATATATGGTTGAAATCTCTTTTAGACATGATATTTATTCTTTTAACACATAAATTTCCCTTTTATTCAAACATCTGTCCGAAATATGGTCGGATTTTGTCACCATTTTATGAGTTATGACAAGTGTTCAATATTTATTTGAATGAAAACCTACGGTTTGATGTTTATAGCGGTTCCCGATAAATGTAGTTAAATCGAGTGCCAATAATATATGAGATTTGTTGAAACTAACTTCAGAGTTATTTCTGAACAACAAAAGAGGTTTAGAGCTTTTTAATTCAGGTTACCTACGAGATTTCATCTCAACGTATCAGTATGATCATTTTCTTTGATAATACTCAAAATATTATATTGTCACCGCGTAGTCGCATTTTAGAGCACGATAAGTAAATTAAGATTTATAAGAAAATTTTAATTAATATGAAAAATTGTTCATGCTGCTCATTTTGAGTTTAATTTTGGTCATGCTTTTCCAAATGACTTTTTTTGAAATTTAACACTGTTTCTATTCCAATATTACGATTATTTGTTGTCTTTAAGGAGTCAATTTATTACTAGAACTCTTCCACACTTCAGGTTCTATTATTAAATTTCCTGCCATTATAATAAAACAAACTCTCATGCTCATTGAATCCTCATATCACTTCGATTCCTATTTTAATTAGAAAATAAAGTACTATATTTTCATTTAGTCTATTTCATATGATCAAAAATGATCCAGAATCTTTATCTTTAGAAATCAATGACTACCTTAAATTTTCCCGGTCATAACTAGATTAGTAGAAACTAAAGAAATTTGGCGCATAGGAAAATAAAGGTGATTTTCTCAAGATTTCAGAAAGCTTAATTCATGTGCTGTTTAAGAATATAAACGTTAATATTATTTAATCCATTTCATTTTACAAAACGAAACAATGTTCTTGATGTTATACACAGAAATGTTTAGGGTACTAAATAGATTACCTCATCATCATTTGAGCAGGTATCTATTAAAAATCATCAATTCTAAGCATATATAAAGACGCGATGATGTATCTGAAGCTAATGTCATGGTTATTTGCAAAGTTGTTCGTCTTTCTTCAACGTAATATTTTTACATTCATTTCTCTTTAAGGCTATGATGCGAAGTTTTAAGATGAAATATATAGAGCGATGATCAATCAATTTTTCAGTTTTTATAAAATCAAGAATTTAAAAGTGCAAAATTTAATTTATGAACAACCAGAGATGTAATTTTTTTTTATACAAGTATTTAAGGGTTAAAATGGACAAATTAAACTGTTACGTAGGACATGAGAGTTTTATTTCAAATTAAACCATCCAATTTTCAACTTTTGTGAATTCAATAATTCTTAAAACTAAAAGTAATAATTAATTTACTCCTAAGGTTGTTTATATATTCGAATTTGCACCGTCAAATTCTGGTTTTTAGAACACAAACGAAGCCGCAATGCCAGAGAGTGAAACATTGATTTAACAATCCCGAGAATACGCTGATCAGCCCTATAATTTTAGGAAAACAAACGCCTGAATAATTTCACCAAATAATACTTTTTAACTCACCATATTATTAAAAATTCAATCAAGATCTTCTTACGTATTCGTTTGGATAAAAAATATGAGAAGATTCCGAGAAGTTCAAAGTATCACTCAATGTTATAATATCAACGTACATGTTGTTTAAATGTCTGAACACCCAACGGTTATCTACGAAAGATTTTAGAATTTAAAAATAAGGGGATGCTTTTGACATTTTAACTCATTTTAATTATCTTATCAAGCATAAGTTTTATCGCTTAATTTTGATGACATTAGCAATTCACGGTTTTCTTCGAGTGATAATTGGCTTTATTTGATCAATTAGTTGATGATAAGGTATAGGTGGATTATCAACAAATAGCACGAGCACGTGGGTTTAATATGCACGCGGTTTATATAAAACATTAAAATTCAAAGTGGTGAACAAGATAGAAATCTATCATACGGTCTGTTATATTTCTAATTTTTATCGATTATAATTCAGGATGTTCAGAACCTACAAAATTCCCAAAAGGGCCAAGAATAATCATTCGTGAGCGGATCCACATATGCTTCTGACATCAAAGCTAGTGCCCTAAATAACATATTCAGTGTATGTTAAAACCGTCTCATTGTTATGATATTAATTATTTTGATAATTGGGGCCAAAAAATACAAATATAAACCCTAAAGGACATTTCAGCCGTTGAGACAAAAGTCGATATCTAGTAAATAATTTATTTTAGATTTAAAGTTGGAAATCACTTTACCTTCACAAACCTGGGTAAGTTTTGTATTTTCCAGATACTTTAAAATTCTCTCTTTCAAAAATAATGGACAGACTCCAAATTATGGTGTTTATTCGATGCCAGAATATTGATGAACGAAAATCCTTAGCTTAAAAAAGTGGCGTTGATAATTTTTATTTGATATAAAATCCAAGGAATAAATCGTTTTTGAACTAAAAATATTGTTACGCCCGTGTCATTTCAAACCCCAAATTTATTGACTGGAAAAGTACTCAAAATAACGGGTAATTATTTTTGTATCAATAAACATGAATCTTTTAAATAAATGATGATGGTTCAAATTCTCATCCCATCCCACCATATGAGAATCAATCCATCTTTTTCATTGTTTTTCGTTGTGTAAAGGTCGTTGAAATAAGTACATACATATTAATGTGTTCTACCTGAGAGAAATTTCAAAATTAAGAGGAGCTCTTGAAGCCAATTAACACCCTCACTAGTTCTTTGATCTTCAAATTACCAACCTACAGATCTTGGTTATCTCAAGTTCATTAATGAGTTCGACCACCTCCCAAAAGCTACACGAAAATTCTGCGATGCTATAAATGTTCAAATAAACGACAGGTGATAAACTGGCTCATGTTATCTTTAAAAAAGATTTATTTTTATGAATTTCTAATATTAGAGACACTGATTATGGAAAAATGACGTCATTCCTTTGTAAACAACATATAAATATACGTATATTGATTGAATTCAAATTAATCTTTCTTAATACACCTATATTGAAGAAACCACTGCAGGCGTGATGTTACGTGAACTTCATGTTTGCCCTAACATGCGTGGCTCAAAGACGGCTACAGCGAATAATCCCCGATTGCGTCATCTCGAGAAGATTAACTGGATAATGTGGTTCCTTGAAAAACAAAACTGCATCCGATTATGCTGCCTAGAATTTTTGAAACTGACGAGCATTCGCTATTTGGAATCCAATATATCTTCATAAAAGAAAGAATGATTAAGGTTCATATCACCTTTATGTTTTAACTCATTTCCATTATACGGTAAGGTTATTTTAGAAACGAACTGCAAGAATTCAGTTTACTTAAGGAGTTATTTTAAATTTCCCAAATATATATTGAATAAATACATGTAATTTTGTATGTGGCGTCATGCCTTTTGTTAGAAACGGACGAGTGAAGCCAGCTTCGAACCAACAACCCATCTACTAATCCAGTAATCTACCCCTGAAACCACTCATAACCTTTCAATCAATATGTATATTGCTATTCAACAATTTTACAAACATAAATGACGAGTGTACTTTGAATTGAGTCTCGGATCTCAATTATATTATTTTAAATTGATCTTAACTCTAACGTGTAATAAATTAAGATTCTTAAATGAAGTTTCAGAATAATTCAGGGCAATCTCCGAAAGAGCCACTGAGTTTAGACTTCCAATAATCGCCATTGTACACATATTCAGTTTTCTTTTTTGATTCGTCCAGCGTCATCGTGAACCATCTGATCATTTTAAATTGAACCTTGGCTGATAGACCGTTTTTTCTTGTTTCCTTTTCTTTTCAGCTGCTCGAGCTCGTTCTTCAAGCTTTTGTCGTTTCGCGTCAGCTTCTTCGTACAAAATTATTTCATAAATACTTTTCCTATTTCTAAGTCTCTCAAATCAGGTCGTTTTCTTGAATCGGTGATGCAATCGGTAGCTAATATATTTCAAATATACGATATTGATCATCGTTTAATTTTAGCGTGAAATCACTGAATCCAAAATATCTTTTTATGAACTATCAAACCCTGGAAAACATTTGAAATCGTCACGATCCCAAAGAGTAGTCTCCTCTCCATCACCTGGTCACAAAAAGTCTAAACTGGTCCGTTTAAATAAAACATTTGTCATATAGTTTCCTCTCAGAAATCCTTGAATATTTCCATCGTTATCAAAAATTTGACCTGAAATAATTGATCCAACAAAATAAACTTAAATACACGATAGTCCATCAAAAATAACCCAACATTAATAGAAACATAAAATTGACACGCTGCTCCTCATATCCATTCAAAATTTTGACTGCAATCAGAGACAAAATTAAATTTACCAACATTCCAGAATTTAAAAATAAATGTTTGTCATTTATCTCCCATTTCACTAAACTAACACATCTAGATTTTGGAATGACGTCAGCAACCCCATTTCTTGGCTCAAAATTTGTAGTTTACCTAATCTTTCTGTGACAGTACCAGTTTCGAAAGAAAATGCTAAATATAGCATCAATATATACGAATATTTGAATTCAAAACTTTTCTAATATATAAAAAGGAAATGGTCTTAAGACTACATCTTGTACCTGGCCAAGATATTTTTATAAAATTTAAGCAAAAGGGAATCAATGCGAATCATATGATCTCATGAAATGTAATCACTTTTTGAAACCACTTTCTGATAAAAGGGACACAATCTGCAGATTTGTAAAACACTACAAATCACTGGCTCTTTATTTCATTAAAAGAATCGAGGATGGCAAGTTCGGAGTATAAAATTCGGTGACGCTTATATGGGGTAGGGTTATTAATTTTCACATCAAGCAGGGCACAAATAACGATTTTAGAAACCATCAGTAGTTTAAACAAACTATCAGTTTTCCCTGGCTCAGAATATTTCACCAGAAAAAGTAAATAATGTTTTAGTTTTGTTTAAGCGTATTGGATAGTCTTTTTAGATCTAAAATCAACCGTCCTTATGAACAGTCAAATCACTCCCCAAATAATCGTTTGAAAATAGAGTTGTTAATTTATCACTTATCTTCATTAATTAATGTGTTATTCACCAGTGTCGATTGGTACGAATATCTGAGATCCTCGTTTATATTCGTATATATAAATGTAGAGTTGAATACAAATCCACTGATTGTATAGATGGTCTTTTCCTATTCTAGACACCGATACAGATACCTATATTTGGAGTATGTTCAATTTAAACCACATGAAAAGTATAATGGTAGGATAATACCCTAAGCCGCCTGCCAATTATTAATAGTAGTCATTTAGCAATGGAAGGTTTTATAATAGGCTACACGTGATTCATCAGTTATTTATCAAAAAACATTGCTGTTCATTAAACAGATTTGAGAGATATTTGAGTTCAAAGACTTACCCTCTACACAATCAGTGGTAGAATACTTTTTGCAACCCAAAAATTTTATATCGGCCCTTGAATTGTCCCCTTTATGTTTTAGAATTAAAGTTCCTCGCTGAATTTACAAATTGTCTCACAATTTCACTCCATGGATCATTGGTAGTTATCTCATTATAATATATCGGCGGCAGGTTCGAATGATACTCTTCCCCATCCTTGAACTTTATTTTCAAATTGGTCTCGATGTTTATTTTTAATTTCTTATAACATCCAAAGATACTGTGACAAAAAAGCCGATTTTAACCAAAAGATCGAAGGTCAAATCCCATTTAGGGGATTGACAATGGCAAGCAGTGATTGGCGGGTGATGAGAAACCTATAAATGAAAACTCAACCTGTTCACAAATGAAAAGAAATTTTTCGTTGAAATCCACATATTCAAAAGTCTCTCCTAAAATTGGGTTCAATGATTTCATATTTCAACTGATTGAAAACGGTTACCTCCGATGCGTCATCCACGATGCAGTTGAGATCAGAAAGGTGGCAATATAGGCCATCCTATCGATCCTATTCGTTTGGTCTGTTAATCAAATCAATACCTGCTGCTTTGTTTAACAGTTGAAAATGTCGTAAATTTTCTGCGTATCGCTAAATATTAGCA
The DNA here is from genome assembly GCA_000827895.1 of Thelohanellus kitauei. NCBI lineage: Eukaryota > Metazoa > Cnidaria > Myxozoa > Bivalvulida > Myxobolidae > Thelohanellus > Thelohanellus kitauei. Next base: position 23,133 of record JWZT01001384.1, on the reverse strand, counting down.
GTGCACTACCTGAGTACTGGATATTGGCTCGTTTAAGATCGTTGGAAACGAAATATTTGTCAGATCAGAACCGAAGATAGATTTGAAGATTCAAGATGTTAAATAGACTTACCTTCCGAGACTAATAATGGGTCGTTCGAAAGATTCTGGTGGTTCTGATCTATAGTTTATTTCCGGATCTAATAACACAAAGAGAAACCTTTGTAATGTTCAAAAAACTCTTTGAGTTCATCGTACTCATGATCAGAACTCATCGAATGGATTCAGCACGCTTCCTAAAATGTTTTTATAATCAAATCCGGCTTAACGTTGTTATTCTAATATAAATATATATTTAACACTAAAATTACAAAAGAAATATAAGATACGCTAGATTTAACAAAAAATGTTATGATTAAACCCAAACAATAATATGTAAAAATCAATTCTTTTTCTGGATTTACAATGTCATGATTAATTCTATTCTAAAATTCATATCATCCTACAAAAAATAACAATTATAATCATATTTATAAATTGTTCTCATCTACCCCGGATGTCCCAATCGATACAAAACACATTTTACAGTTATTACCTCATAATCTTATATACGGCCGCTGGAGGAACCCATCCTTATCAGTGGTTATCCTTTTATGTTTTGTGCTATTACTAGGCTTCTTTCAACCTATCCGTAGTTAGATCAACACCAGAATCCCATCAACCCTCCTCCCTCTGGACTTTGGTGCCCCGATCAAGAAAGTTACTCAAAATATTTGAGTATTCAGTCATAATTCACGATATACCTTGATTGTTGCAGGCCAAATAACCTTTTGGATCATTTAATAACTAAATGACACCACTAAAGCGATCGCGCAGAGTTTGGTATCTTGCCTTACATCTAATGGCAATAATCTTAAGTATTGATAAATCGAAGGTGGTAAACCCTATCAATTCTACATTATTTTTGAGATAATCTAATCAAGTTAAAAACGGGTTATTTCTTAATTTGAATTATGACACGAGTCATGTACTCCATATATCAAATATATGTTTATATAACCTGGAGATAAAGCCATAAACAATTGACTATTTAAGCTTTTAAACATCCAATCTACACGAATTTTAGTTAAAAACTGCCAACTATCATAAACTTGGATTATTGATGGGTCAAATTCTGATACATTAAAAAAATAGATGAATAAAAAATTATTTACTTGATTTGATCTATATAGGACTTAAGGGGCATTAATACATCATGTTAAGCACGAATGAACAAACTTCGGCACCCTAAATCTATTATTGGTAAATGCTGCATTCGGTCAGGAAAGTTTTTGATATTCCTGCATTATATCGAACTAAATGATCTAAGATTAGTCCAAATAAAGCGCTTTTACAAAATATAAAACAAATAAGTTAATATTTAGATTGCTACTACTTAAAATGCGATATTTATTATCAACTATTGTAAATGAAATTTGACAAATATTTGAAGACATTTTTAAATACGCGATAATTTAGAACGCTTAAATTCGTTTTCTAAAAATTAAACAATACCCTAAAACAACGCGCATGTTTTCCTATTCCCGATTTCTTATTTTATTTCTCTTTATCGTTTATTAAAAGTGAATAAAATTATCCTTGACTCATGTCTGATTGTTAAATTCTACTTCGGAATGTCACACTGATTACAAGAGCTTTTAAAAACATTATTTATAAGATTCTCAAATATTTATTTAAATATTATTATCGTACGAATCAAGATATTCACCATTCAGAATAAAGTCTCAAACAACTACCTTATAGGTTATTGAGTTTTCCGTTTGAACTAATTGTCTGTTAATGTAAACGGCTTATGATATACAGTGAAAAATACAATGATATTTATTTCGAGCGTTTATTTTTGTGAGTCACGGAAGCCAGAAGATTCATCTCAAGTATTCTAGGGGTCACTACTTGTATTTTTGTGGTGCTAGTGCCTGGGATGATGGTTTTTAGAAATCAAAAGTCTAAAATCATTAAAAAAATGGTGGCATATTCCAAAATAAAGAGTTCGCTAAATTGAGAATTCTATCTCCCTATATGACGTCACTTAATTAAGTACATTGTTGATGATCTTAAACTGTTTGTTTCAAATATACTTTGTTCGATGAATCCATAGTAATGGACGAGAGGTTTGGCTGAACGATTATTTCTTTAATTACAAGAATGGGTCATTCGTCTTATGTTTATTGGTTCACAGATAACAACGTCAATTAATTCTGAAACATCTGAAACGAATATTGAATAAAAAATTAAAAAGGAATTCCTGATAATTCGGCAGGAACTTACAATCTTTTCAGAAAGATCTTAATCTTTGAAAATATTTTACAAAGGTTCAAATAGTTTTTATTGAGCTATTTAGCAGAAAATAGTCACAAGAAATGTTAGACACCTAGAGATATATATCACAGAAACGATATCCGCCAATATTTGACATCAAAATATTAGGCTTTGACCGAGAATGGAACAAAATATTCATAAAATTAATTGTATAGGAACATGAAAAATAATGACCATCAATCTATTATAATAAAAGAAAGACTGAATAAGATATTTCCACAAATATTTCATTTTAATATGCAAAATAATTGAAATAAAAACCTTATAAAATCCTGAAAACATCATAACATCTCATGATATGCTGATATTTGTTCTTTATAACGATTAAATTTGTCCAAATGTAATAATCTGACAACAAGGACTAAGATATCCGATCCACAATCCTCTCAGAACCTCAATGGAAAGAAAGTATGCCAATCTTGACCTAAAGGGTATTATCATCATATGGTTTACATCATTCGAAGCATGTCGTGAATGGTGTAAAAGTGAAAATTCAATACGAATAGGATCAGATTCCAAAATAGTACCCAATAAACAAACATTGTGATATTTGGAACGAATTCTGAAAGAAATTGGAAGAGAAACTTATGACGTAAGCATCAAGAAAATGGATCCACTCTGGACAGTGTTTTCGCGGGATTCGATTTTTCATGTTGGTAATCTGTGACAAATGATACAAACTAGTTTTGATGTATATTGGACCTGTTCACACGCCGATGGATTTTACAGAGACTGATATAGGGTTCATTTCCGTGAGAAATTGGTGGTTTTTGACGGATCACCGAAACTGATAAACGATTTGTAGGATGTTGATGTTTAACAGTAAAATGCTTGAAAAGGTACAAGAAAAGTAATTATCTTGTACTAAGGCTATTGATTGTTTGAAACCATTTTTCTCATTCCCGAATGGAACAAGGACAATGCGATGACGAATATGGTTTTTTCTTTCAAAACTACCCAGGTAACGATTTATCCAATCAGCGCCCAAGATCGAAAAGTTAACCAGACCACCTCTAAAAATCGATTATGATGAGTTTGAGGAGAAAAAAAAGGAAATTTCCAAAAATAAACTGATCAGCAGATCAAGTTTTGGGGTCGTGAAGGAAAAGCACAAAATTATGAATTACGAACCCTTGACTGATCTCCAAGTATCGGTTAAAAATTATCAGAGCCATGCGGAAAAACTGAAATATTATGAGTTGTTGGACGCGGCGGCTGGTAAATCAGGTAATTAACAGAACAAACTGACAAATGCGAACGTTTGGCCTATATTGCTACTTATATCATAACAACTTGTTTTCCACAACATAAATACAGGTACCATAATTTTTATTCAGAAAATTGTTTAAATTAATCTCAAGCCTTGGAGAAACATTCGAGCATGTAGACTATGATAAACAAGTGTTATTTTTCTGTCAAAAAGTAAATTTTTTAATCACCAGGTGTCCGTTGAACCGCATATAATTGCATGCAATGTCCAAGGAAAGAAATGGGAACTGTCATACGATAATAACTTGTCGGCTGTTGAGAAAGTATACGTATGGTTCTTGAAAAACAGAAAACTGAGTACACCAGTGACGCGATTGTGAAAATTCGATTCAAAAACGACAACGACGAATATTTTGGAGAGTTCCCGAATCTTATCGTCCACAGCATGAAGTCCTTTAACTATTGGCGCGAATTTGTAACAACGAATAGTGATCTTCAGAAAGGAACCTGTACAATAACTCACAAAGCATCGTTTGCAAATGCTCAACTCAATTTTGATGGGCCATATAAATATTCGGCAGAAGAATGCGTGACAGGTAACTCAATATTTTATGTGGCCAAGTTCTGTCTGAGAACGGTGTAGTTCATGGAACATTCACAGGAAGTTATTTGAATAATATTGTTTATCAAAAAACAGGTATAATCAAACATTTTCAGAAACACAAAGCAATATCAAATTATGGGAGCGTGAACCCGAGTTTATCGTATTTCAAAAGTAAAAGAATTTATGACCAGTTATTTTGGACTCAATGTTCATACCCTACCGCTCATAGATCCAAGATACCGTTTGTGAGGCCTTTATTTTAGACGTGGAATGCTCAACTGATTCACGTCTGAGAAAAGATTTACAATTTCTATCACAAGGCATGGTAAAAATATCATAATTTTTGATCGATGAGGCCGATTACGAGTTCCGGCATAGCTTTGGGGCTTCAAATGATTCGACAGGAAGTGGTTCATACACTCAGGATCAAAAAACCTTGTAATATTTAGGATAATTGAAGATGGTTTGCGAGACAACATGACGAAAATGACCAGTCTTTTCAATACGTGTACAACAAAAAATATTGGAGAAATAAAGTTATTGCCTTCTCGAAGGATCCTCCTGTCTAATCAGGAAATATATATTAGATCAATTTAGCTTTAAAATAATTCACAAAACCATTCTTACAATTTTTCTCATTCTTACTCAATCCTTCCCAGAGAACGAATAAATTTGTGGTAGATCACCCCATAGTGCAGACAACTAAGGGGTGATTTTTAAAATAGTGAGATTTTAGCACTAACTATCGATGGGTTGCTAGATTACTCGTCCTAGATAGACCCTGTAAAGGATATTCGAGGTTGAGCAACGGCTCTATTAGTAGCATCAGAAAGTCGTCTGAGTAATACACCGGTACAGGTTTAAATGTCCTCATAGACCAAATCAAAAATTAATATATCCGAATTAAACATCGCTGAAGGATAATTCAAAACGAATGTTTCTTTCAATCCATAAGATGTCTGTCTTTTGTTTGTAAAAAATTAATAAATGCTCAAAAATGTGACTTTACATGTATTCCAAATAGGTAAACTTATCTCAATAGAAAATTGTTTTCTGAAGTCATATCCATACCTCACGATGCGAGAATAATTCTAGAAACGCTCAGAACGTTACAAATAATGGTTGAATTCAGAATAATCGCGCATAGGAATCAATCATACAAAATTTCTCCCACATTGAGTGGATAGAATTTCATGGGTAATAAAGTAAAATAGTTGAACAGTAAACTTGAGCTTACAACTTGGTGAATGTTAACCAACATACGGTAAAAAATGATTTAAAATCCGAAATTTTTGTCACTTAATCTGAAATTATTTAAAATTTAGAACAGCATATTTGTTAGACACAGTTTCTGGCTAAATTTATTTTCTTGGAAGACCTCAATTGTTGATAAGATGGCTCCAGCAGTATTCTAACAGACGCATCGATGCCCATCCAATTGTCTAACATGATAGATCATTCAGCTCTGTTCTCTAAGTTGAATGTTTCATTAAATAATATAATTCTCAACATTGCCAAGGGCGGATTGTTAAACAGACTAAAAATTAAGGTGTTGGTTGCTAAGCATTGCAAAAATTTTGATCTGCTCCTTGTTTCATTTATTACATGACATTTTCCTGGTATCCACTATTTGAAGGAAAGAACTTTATTTATCAGCCATATCACTGAGTTTTTCACACACATCATATTCTTACTTTTAGAAATGGCATGAATTTTTCAAGAATTTAGGAAGCGTTTGATCAAATATTTTGAACCTTCCGAGTGTTCCAATAATTTCCGAATGAATGGCACGAGACTATACATGTTTTCTGTTTAAAACGCATCAAAGCTGATCCATATTAAAATGAGATGTTCTCAGATATTTGTTGAAATTGAAAACTAAAAACGTTGTAATTAATAAAACTATCAAATATGCGTGAAATTCAGTGATAAATGAATTTCTAACATCGTTACAAAAGTAAATCAATGTTCGTGAGAATGAGATTGTTTTGCGCAGATGTGTTTTTAATTTATTTTACCTTCTAAATCAGTGAGTCAACCTGTATGTGGTGAAAAGTATCCAAAATAAAAATGATAAATCTAAAAATTGTTTTTATAACTGTGAATGGGGGCTAAAGGTGGGAGGACGGTCGAGTGTGATGTTTAAATTTTAGATTATTTAAGTGTTTCGAGATCCAATAAAAGTTTTGAACCGCTGGTTTAAACTATCTAAATCAACTAGAATTGAGTGTGTCTAAAAATCAAAATATTACAAAATTAAACATCAATGAGAATGTCGGTGTATTATTTTCTAGCTTGAGTACAAATAAAAAATTGCTTAGTGATTAAAATCACTTAATAGATACATAAAAGATAGTAGATTTAAGATTATATGTCAGAAGATTAAATTACTTCAAAAGACATGGATATTTTTAAAAATCAATTTAAGTGTTTACACCTGAAATTGGGGTCAAATAAAAAATTTTAAATGATCAATCACCGAAAAATATCATGTAAACATGTTTTTATTATGAAGCTAATAAATATGATTGAAAAGAGTTCAAGACCCATTTTTGATGATCATAAACATGTCATAGAAACAAAAAGCGCACGTCTTAATATTAAATGGATTTTCGGGTATTACACATCTTAAATTACATATTTTAATGATATTGTAATCGCAAATCTCAGTTCAATGATCTAATGTCCCATGAAATTATTTGTATTGCCAGATTTTATAATACATATAATCATCGGATTTGCTTTTCTATAAACTCATATTTTTCAAGATAAAAGTTTGCTCTAAAAAATGGTATGAATACACCTATTCTCTATTAAGATTTCCGACAAATTTTAAGACAAGAATCAAAATAAAATTGTAAATATTATAGAGTCAACAGTTTCCAAGCAATGTTAGAATCACAAATAAACATATTCAATTAATTTTAGAAGATTTGATAAAGTCATATCGCCAAATCTTTCAAACATTTTATTTAAATGCTCTCATTAAAAGTGAATTGGAAACTTTGAATGAACAATTTGGATCTTTGATCAAGAAAAATGTAGTTTTAAAACAAAAAACAGAAAATATCTACGGATACGATTAATATGAACATAGAGTTCCTAATTCGAAGGGTTTTATTTAAGAAAAAGAATTGGCGTAACGAGAAAATAGCTGGGTTAATGTATTTTTTAATGAAGCACACAGTTTACATAAACGAAATTCTTCAAATTGAATCAAAGATCTTCAAACAATAAATCACGAGCATCCTATTTGATTTCGTTACTTTACAGATAAAAATAACTTTTAAATATTTGCAACGATGATCGAAGAATTTTCAATTTTTTTCAATCAGTTTTCCATACTCCACAAGGTGGCTTCTACGGTTTTAATGAAATAGAAACTCTAAAAATGCCGAATTCAATTTATAAAAAAGCAGAGAGGGAGGGTTATTTTTTTACGTATAAAAGTATAAGAAAGATAATGCCAGCTGTTTCTGATTTAATGTGAAGTGTTATTAAAAGCCAGACCATATTATTTTAAAGATATTTTTTATAATTTTCGTTTTAAAGTCCGGTGCATTTGATTTTGTATTATGGATAACCGAAATTTTTTACTGTTCTAAATAAACTTTATGAAGTTTTGAAATCCACGTGACTGTTATATCGGTACTGGAATTTTAAAATGTCTGTTCTCAAAGTGCTTTTGAAATGTGAAATTCACACAAGTCGAAAATAGGGCCAGAATTTATACAACACTGATTAAACAATTATCCAGAAGGTGCAATAAATTTTCAAATTGATCGAATGAAGAACCAAAGACATCGTACTTCAATTGCTGAGTCAANTTCTAATTAAATTTGTGTAGCAGTTAAAGTATTTTATGAAGACAACATTAATCTTACAAATTAATAAATATTTAATATCATATTTATAAATTAATACATTTATTGCTTTTTACGATGAAAATTATTTTTAATCACATGATATCAAGAATTTTTTAATTTTTTTTGTTTAGAAACCGAAAAAAACCTCAAAAATAAACTCAATTAACTTTTTACTAAATTTCCTCTTACTCACAAATGTTGAAAGGTATTCTAACGAAGCTTCACATTTCCGTAATCGTTTGCTTTTATGCACGATCTAGTTGCGATGTTACTTCCCTGATTCATGTATTTCCAAATATATATCTTTAAATTTGAGTATGGTAAATTACTGAACGTGCGTATATGTGCTTCACATGGTTTACGGGTTTGTAAAACAATGCGAGAAGTACCTTTATATGAGAAATTCAACGATCGATGGACAAAAATTGAGAAACCTTTACATATTTTATGAAGGTGTTTTTTGCTTAATATTAAAATTTAATCCAGAATTAGGAGTGAAAGATCGGGGGCTCTATGAGATCAGATATTAGATTAAAAAATTGCCACCATTCTCGCTATATTTACTGATTGATTCGAATCCTAATTATACCTCCACGCTGCTTTCGACAAATATTACACCTTTTAAAGTATGTCTATCAGCACTGTTAGCATTTTGATGATTCTTTGTAAATAAAGAAGTATTATACATAAATAACTGTATAGCTATTCATATTTTGATTTTTTTACCATTATTACAAATCGTAGCTGTGTTATGAGTATTGGTGACGTCACAATTTTTTTATTACCTCACGTTTAACATGATCACATCGTTCTATATTTTTCTAACTACATGCGCATTTGTTTAGGTCAATATTAATCTGTCTATAGCCATCAATTTAGGTTGAGCTTTTTATCTATGGCGGTTTTTAGAATTTTGAGATCAACTGGGAATTGTGAAACATAAATACAAAAGATAGAAAACTGCGCATATGAGTGAAATTTGATTTGTGGAAACTTTTATTAAATAGTTTGAAATACACTAAAAAATAGGCCTCAAGACACTGTTCAATGAAAGCAATAATGGAGTATTATTAAAAATTTTGTATCTATTTTAAATATTTTCTTCAGAAATGGAGGGCTTACAACTATGTCACTTGGACGATGCCTGAAAATTATGACCCATACGTGTAATATTCTTCTTACATCTGTAAATGCTTTCCCAGTAACCTTTGAAGTAAATCATGACTGAGTTATTGGTACCATAAAAGCCTTTCCGGTAGAATACTTGTTCAATACATTTTCCTCGATAGTTGAATTCGTATAGGAAGGATTTCTCTTTAAAGTAATATTACTTCTGTTTCGTTAAAACACTCAATATATGTCACGTTATAGTTCAGTAGTGGCAGTACATTGTGCAGAAAGTGTAAAGTTTCTGAAGATCATCATTTTCGAACTTTGACCCATCAATAATTCGGTCTGTGCATTTTGAAATTTGTTAAATTTAACATTCCAAGCATCGAAAAAACTAATGGACCTGGCCATATATTTCTGTCCATGTACGAGAAAATAGGTTGAATAGGTTCTGAATTGTGTGAATAAATCAATTATTGTAATTCGGATGTAATTACCCTGAAATCATTTCAAAATACCTCCCACGCATCCTCGTAAACAATGATTGGATTGTCTATTATTGAATCATTGAAGTATTTTTGGCAAATAGTCTGCCACCCACTCATTCGATACTCGATGAAAGGGTTTTGTTCATCCATAGTTGATCTTTTGAAGACTTTTATATTGATTTCGACCACAGGAAGAACAGGCCGTTGTTGTTTTCCATTGAATGCCAATCTGAGAACGAATCTTCTACCATGATACTGATAAAAGTTAATTTATTACAACTGTGACGTAGCATATTTCGCGGTAAATTTCGTTTGGATATCGGTTGATTATTAATTTTGTTCTCGGATTTCCATGGCGCTTTATTACCTCAATTAAAGTTTCAAGTACTCTATTTCGATCCTTCGTGAATAGTATGAAAATTTTGCAAACAGTGGTTAGATCCGCCAAACGTCGAACACCGAGGGCATTCGGTTGACTTATTGAGAACCTGAAATGTGAAAAAAATAAATTGAATCCGACTCCGATAAAAATTTGAACATCCTTTTAGAATCATGCGTACAATTTTTTGGTTTTCCGTCGAGCCATAAGAAATCTGGAAAGCCGGATTTAGGTCACATTTTTCAAGAAGTAAATAATATGATTCTTGATCTTCTTCAACAACGGTCGAATTCGTGAGATCGTAATACGTTAAAACAATTTTCATGTGCAGAAATGGGGGTGGTGACGGTATGCCTTTCATGAATTGGAATCCGACAAAGATTGAAGGATCATCGTTATCCTAAATAATAACCTAATATTATACACGATAACAGGAAGTAACGTCCGTATATTTAAATAGAAATCCAGATATTTGGACCACTAACCTAATCAGAATTATAACAAATGTAATCATTTCAAACCGCAGAAACATCCAAATCCAGCTTATTGAAATGATTATATCGTCAAAAAACGGTCCCAAATCATCTGTAATTTAATTGACACAAATTATTCTGATTGAAGCTAGATATACCCATTAGTAGATAATTGATATAATGAATCTGAAGAGATTTTCATCAATTAGAATTTAATATATTTATGCCGCCATAAGTTTTCAAATCCGTTCGAACATAATCGGGTAGTTAATACCATACTTGCTTATAAGACATAATTTAAAACAAAATTATGCCTAAAAACGCAAGTGAGTCTCATTTCATATTAATATTTTTATTCTAGATTTTAAAACATATTTTAATAATTTAAACTTACCAAATTTATGTTAGTTCGGCGGTCCTCGTCAAACAAACCTATGGATTCTTAATGTGTTTCATCATAATGATTGTCCAGTTTGTCATCCTTTAAGGATACCATAGTTTTCAACGTTGTCCATCCAGAGACCGCTATCCTCCATATCATTTAACATGTTGCTGGTACAAAATTATTCTTATCAATCCATTTATTAACATATAATTGAGCGGTTTTTAGATTCCAGAATAAAAATTGACCTATCGCTGATTTCATTCGCTATCCAGTCCTACAGAATACTTCAAACACCAGGGTCAAATAACATGCGCTAGAGGATGCGATTGGATTTTAAAAATCAGTTCATGTTCTATTAGAGGTGTTTACCAAAATGTTGAAAAAATCACAAATCAACTACATTATCCATAAGCATTATATTTTTGTTTATTGGTCGATATGTATCATAATTAAAATAACAGAACAAAATTATCATATTTAATCCTAATGACAATCATCATGGTTCGACCTATATAGGGAGGTATCATATGTTTGTTTATTTGTCGCTCAATTACCAAAAATGTTATCACATTCATGATAACACGGATTCACTACCTTACTTTTAACTCAGATAGTGAGGATAGCCGCTGAGACACATAAATAACTTTAACTGTTATATCTATGCCTACTTACATGCGCGATGAGAATATTCGATGGAAGATATTCAAGTTTCATGTTTTATACACTCTATAAATGCATTGTTTCTCAGTTTTACAACCCTGATCCACCATTTTTCCATTTTTTTCAATCAATTTTCTACTATTGGGAGGAGTCTTGCTCTATTATTTTAATCGAATCCTGAATTTAAATTTACAATATTCAATTGATGAAGAATCAAATAGGTTAAAATCTGTTTCTATTAAAGGGTTATATAGGCAAAGTAAGAAAATTCTAGGAACCACGAAGAAATTTTCTAATAATAAGAACGACGCACTTTGATTATTACATCGATGGACTTTATGAGCTTCTATCACCACAAGGAAGCGTACATACCGGACAGTGACGAATGGATTGTGCTCAAATTATATTATAAATTCTTTTTTTTAATATTAGTTTAATAATTGTTCAATTTAAATTCATAAAAATGTGAAAAATATTGCACAATCTATTATATTAGCTGGTCAACACTGTATTTGACACGATGATGAATAAATGATCTTTGATTTTCTACAGTTCTGGATGGTAATCTATCATTAATAAAGTAGAGTTGTGTCAGTTGATACTAATCTAAGATCTAATCTATTTGACAGTTCTTTATCATGCTTGCACCATGCGACATATCTCGTCTGACGGAATTGGCTGTCTCCATGTGATTTCTGTCTTAGAGCAATGTCTTGAACTCTTTTGGATCGTTGTAAATATGACACGAACGGATAGCTGAGTTCTGGGTTTCTCCTGTTCTCTGAATTTTATAAATGAAGCTTGAGGACCTTTAAAAGTATGTTGAAATGGACCATAATTATGTGATTCGGCAAAATGAGTTTTTTTTAATATAAAAAGAATGGCTAATGGGCCTCGATAACGTTTGTCCATGCAAATAAAGGGGATAACTTGTTTGGGCCTTTATTTCTCACAGAATCTTTTTCTGACCATGTATTGGTAGTCTTGGCCTCCCCTATCGAACATATTTTTTTCGATTTTTCTGGGCGGATTCGTTGTTTTGAATACTGGCTTCAAAATGGATTTTAATATTTTTTACAGTTTGGCTGTTGAGTTGGTTCAACTTGCATCTGATATCAAGTCTAATAGGAGTCCTATCTCTTCCTCACACCTCAATCCTTCTGTCTGAGCAGCATAGATGGGGAGAATTTCGTAGAAATATTCACGAGCTTCTAATGACTAAATAAATATGGGCAGGTATTTGTCCCAGTTGTTTTGGTAACTTTCCACATATGCTGGTAGTATCCCTAAGAGATTCATTTGAGTTTACCCCCAAGACATTGCATATATATAGTACTCTGTGGCTTGACTTTGTAATTTTCAACAAATTGTATCAGTGACTCAATGGTCGATCCTCATCAGGATGCATATGTTCAGGTATACCACACCTGCATATAATATTTTCCTGTATAGTCTTGGCAGAACTTTTAAAATTCTGGTCCTCAATTAAAATCGCCTCTATCCAACGAGTGAAATAGTCAATCATAACGAATATTAACTGTATTCGTTTCTGACCAGCAGCAGAGGGCTTATAAAGTCTATTTTCCATTAAGTAAATGGTGTTTTAGATTCAGTCTTTTAGAGAGGTGCACTTTGTGTATAATTTGTGTGTTTATTTGTCGGACAATAAACATTTATTGATAAAATTATGAACGTCATTCTTCATTTCTTCCCACAAGAATCTGTCTTCTACAGCCAGTAGGATTTTTCTCCAAGATGAGAGAGAGTTTACATGAGTCAATTCTATTGTTTTAGCTTGATGGCGCGGGTAAGAATCGATTTGATTCCTTTTCTACATCGCTTGAATAAAATGTAGTTGATTTGATCGTATTTTATCTAAAGATCACCAATTTCTTCCTTTATTTTCATTAAGTCTAAATCTTTTACTTGCTCACTCCTTAGATCATACTCTGATAACAAAGATATTTCTTTGGTCGATATATAAAGCGTACCAGCAACGACGTTATTCCTACTTGGGATGCTGTGAATTTTAATATTGTATACTTGGAGTTCAGGAAGCGTTCATACTCTTCTGTCCTTGAGATCTTTCATCTTTTGCGCAGAGGTAAGTAGCTTTCTGTTAGATTCGAGATCGTATTCTTTTCCTTATAAAAAAGTTGAAGTTTTCTCAAAACTTATAGAATCAGCTGCCTTATTCTGGAGTGGAGTATTTTCTTTGCATCGAATCAAGTTTTTGACTGGTCAAACCGATTGGTATTAGTCTGACTACGCACACACAACAGTGTAGATGCTCGCGCATAATCCAAACCCTCTGTATGTAGTACAAATTTGGGAAACGTGTCAGGAAAAACATCTAAAGGATCGTAGTAAAAATATTCTTGAGGGATTGCTTGAACAAGCGCATCAAATCCTATATTGATATTGAAAACAGTAGATCGAATAAAGGTTAAGCAGGCTTCTCATGGATCTTTAAGAATCGGTTATAAACTTTACACGTCCCTACAAATCGTGAGACCCTCTACGTTTCTTTGCTACCCCTAATTCAGAACTCTTTGAGCACTGATACCATGAGTTTTATTTCTTCGTTTGATATCACAAATCCCAAAAATCTCAGATTTTGTTGAGTGAATGTGCGTTTCCAATGCTTTGTTTAAGCCTGAAGTGTTTAATTCCGCCGAAGACCAAACCTGGATCTTGTATGTGCTGTTCTAAAGATACTTAAACTATTATTTTATCATCATTGTATTATTGGCTGCAATCTAGACTCTCCACGAGATCACCCAAGACTCTAGAACGTGTCGGATCAGTACACAGTCCAATTGGAAGTGCATTAAATTCATATTGTTAATTACCTCCCAAAAACTGAATTCCATTAAAGACTTTGATTCTTTTATTGGAAATTTCCAGTAGTACAAATGGGAATCGGTTGTGGAAAAATATCGTCTAGAGTTCTCCAGAGATGAATCCATACTCATGAACTTTGATTCTGAAAATGCAACAAGCTCGATGTCTCGCAACATCATAGGAATCAGCTCTGACTGTATTGATAGTCTCCATCCGTTGGCGGTAGCTACCGTATTAAAATGCAGTCTCTATCTATCTGCTTTTTTAGATCCATTCCAAATTTCTGGTAAAACGTGGGTCCTTGATTCAAAGTATGACTCCTGACATCACTGGGGAGTTAATACTGATCTATTATCCAATCTATATAATACTATCTTTATAATACTTGTGTCATCAGTCACACGAGTTATCTTGAAATCACAGTTTAAACACATTTTATCATAAACTCGTTTGAGACGCTATGGTATACAAGATGCAGAGGATTAGTGTCCTTAACAAGCATGAACAATCTATAAAGCTGTTTATTAGACCATCTTGATTTTTGTCTTCTAAAAGCAGCAACTGGCGCCGGTTAGTGTATTCATTAGTAAATGTGTATGTATGAATGGTTATAATATACATGTAAGCAATTATAAATCGATTAATTTTATTGAAATAATTTCTTATTTATGATTAGATAATAGGTGAAAGGATTCAAGAGATTTAAGGTACACGTTAGATCACACTGAAGATAACAGTTTTGGGTTGAAGAATCTGGAAACGATTATGATTATAAGAATAACGAAAGGGTCAATCATGAAGACTCTAAAACACAAAAAATAGTGATGCTGTTTCCGGAATGATATCATTTCGAAAATATGATAAAAAGTAAAATTAAAAATCTGAAAAGGTTTCCGCGTATCAGATACACTCGTATTTTAAGGCTTACGTTTGTAAAAAAAATTCGCTTGAGATACAAGTATTAAATATTACCAAATCGAGTGTATTTAACTTTAAACGTTATCACCTAACTGAGACTGCGCAAACAAAATAGCCTCTTTAAGCAATAATACAGTTATTTGTGACAAAAATTTAGAAGAATCATTAAACAGATTGAAATATTATTTTTTTAAAGGATCCGAAAAGTGGGGTAAATTTTGAATGTAAGTAGTGGAATTTCTGAAAAATTAATTAGCCTCAGAAATCAATATTCTATAGGATATGATTAATTAATATTTGACGTGAAGAAAATCATTTTTTACTACTGTATGATGGTTTATTATTATTAAAATTTCTTAACCATGTATATGTCCTAGTTAATTAATCCTAAATCCCTGTGAAGAGGTTTCCTCACTGATCGCATATAATGTTGAAATTAACAGTTCGCAACCAAAAATATGAGATCTAATATCCAGAACTAAAGATACAAATCCAAATGTTAGCTCTCTCAATTTAAGAAATTTTAAAATGCACACAGAGTCTTTTGACAGAGTCTTTATAAACCTGGGAGACATCTGAAGAGGGCGAGAACTAATAAAATCAAATAAATTTCAAAATTTTAATTTTTTTAAACCGTTTTCTCCTCAATTTTTTTACAAAACATAACTGTATTTGCAAAACATGACGAATTATTTTCACACAGTCTCTTATTGGTGGCGAAATTTGAAATTCTTCATGGCTCAATTGTGTGTCCCACATAACCAAATTCGAAGGTCAAACCGATATACTTACAATAAATTTCAATGACGAGAATTGGAAAATTCATAAGGATTTTCGGCTTTTATGTAAATTTACGTTTCGAAATCCTCAAAATCACTTTTCTAGATCCCCGTATTCGCCTGTGAGTTCATGGCATTTGCATAACTCAAAACTTGCCTAATATGCAAAATATTTGATTTAAAGGGTTAAAGCTTGAATAACTGCTAAAAATGCAATAATTTTATAAATCACCGTGAATTCTGATTTATATAAACTGAATTTATCACCGAGATGCCCCGTTTAATAAAGGCAAAATATAAGGAACAATAGATGAAATAATAATGGCATCATTAGAAGCAAGATTACTTTATTTTTTTCCCTTGTTGCTTGGTTTATGTGCGCCAGCACCACTCGAAGTATTTTTAGAATGGGCTTCCTTCTTATCGACAGATTTTACAACACCAACAGCCACTGTAACTCTTGAATCACGAAGAGAAAATCGTCCTAGCCCAGGATATTCTGTGAATGCCTCTAGACAGACAGGTTTTTGTGGAACAAGTTCAACAATTCCTGTCTCATCTTTTTTGATAGACAACTGAACTTCTAGATCATCTTGAACTTCATCATCTGCTGCTGCGTCTTTCTTTTTCTTCTTTTTTTCGGACACTGAAATAATCTGGGAGACTTTAACAGGAACATGAGCGGTGTGAATATCCATCACAGGAGTAAAACCTTGTCTAATGCCACGATTATCTCCTATTTTCTCGATCGCTATGATGTGGGCTTGGAATTTCTCTGTCTCTCGGGGAGGGTTGTCGTTCGATAAACCAAAAACACATCCTCTTCGAACATCGCTAACAGCAACGTTCTTTAAATTGAACCCTATATTATCTCCTGGACCTGCCACACTTAATGGTTTGTGATGCATTTCAATAGATTTGACTTCAGCTGTTACGTGGGATGGCGATACATGTACCAAATCACCCGCTTTCATTTTTCCAGAGTCAATACGGCCAACAATAACAGTTCCGATACCCCCAACCTTGAAAACATCATTGATTGTTCCTCTAAGGGCCTTCTTATCAGCCCTCTGAGGTTGAGAAAGAGTATTAATGAAATCATATAATGTAGTTCCACTGATTTTACTTTCGTTTTTGGCCTGATCCACGTATGTGTATTCCCACTTAGTGAACCATGGAGTATTGGGGGAGGCTTCCATCATACCGTCACCTGCCAATCCAGATCCTGGCATATAAGCGATTGCCCCTTCTTTGAACCCAATCTTTTTCAACCGATCACCAACATCAGACTTAATTTCATCAAATCTTTGCTGCGAATACTGAATCGTGTCCATTTTATTGACGAATACCATGCCATTCCTGATACCCATCGCATAGGCCAACATAGCCTGTTGTTTGAATTGTCCTTGACTACCAACGGCCGTTTCGAATTCGCCCAGAGATGCCGGAACAACAAAGATACCAAAATCAGCATGAGCAGTCCCTGTGATCATATTTTTCATAAAATCTCTATGTCCAGGTGCATCAATGAGCGTACAGGATACCAGTTCGGTCTCGATATTGACAACAGTACAATCGATGGTAATTCCTCTATTTCGTTCCTGGTTGGTTTTGTCGAGAACCCAAGCATATCTGAACGAAGCCCGACCTATCTCTGCAGCCTCCTTCTCAAATTTTTCAATGGTTCTCTTGTCGACACCTCCACACTTATAGACCAAGTGTCCAGTTGTTGTGGATTTCCCAGAATCCACGTGACCAATCACGACCACACTCACATGTATTTTCTCTTTCTGCATTCAATATAGGTTCTTGTTTATATAAAGGTGATTCAGGTCAACCAAATCACGAAATTATTGTGAGGTTCAAAATAATTTAAAAATTATATTTCATGTAAGAATCACGAGTAAAAATTTATACGAAAATGGGAGCAATAATCAGAAAAGATTCGTATTTGATTCATTCTAGACATCGGAAATATTTCATTGATTTTCACGAAAAAGTCAATTGTCGATTTGTCAACTAGCGTCGATTGTAAACGAGCTGTCGTTTCTGGACGATATCCGAAATTGTTCGTTTGATTCATACATAATGCGAGTTTACACGATCTATTTTGATGACTTTACGAGATAACGAGTGTAAAAATTTGTTTATCAAAAGCCGTATGACATTTTGCGCATGCTCAGATCAAAATACAATGACAATATATTGATAGTGATTGTGATTACAAAAATTTGAGTAATAATATGAAAATCTATGATGTGCATATTCGATTGATCGCAGTATAGGTGTGCAAAAGTTATTTAAGGGGCCTAACGTAAACATATAATGGATCATTCGATTTTACACGACTTTTTGAACGAGTTTGATTGTTGAGAATTCATTTTTTAAATAAATTATTAAGGTTTGAATAGGATGGCGTTGAATATCGTCAACGATACAACTTTATCTGTTGCGATATGGGTCGAAGAAACCCGACGCGTGTGTGTAAATTTCTTTACTCAATAAAAATCGAATATTCTTTATTTCTATACGGTGTGATCATGCATTTATCTCGATTTTTACAAATTTGATCAAACGTCACAACCACAAGCTGTTTTATATATTAAGGAAATCTGACTGAAACATTGATCATTAACCGCGTTTTAGGTCTTGGCTCAGCATTAACAGGCTCACAGATGCTATTTTTGATACGCAAAACTCCACTCAACGTATTTACAATTGATCTTGGTATAAAATATCTGTTAACTGGTCAGATAACATTCTTTTTTTATGAAATATCCGTTTATCTCCCCACATTTTGGGATAGTGATATTTACTGTATGTTTGATAGTAAATATTGTTTCTGGTTAATTATTCAACAAATCAGAAACACATCAACCGCCAAGTAGGCAAACTGGTTAACCTTTATGACCACGCAAAAACATAAATATATCTGTTCGATCTGCATTGATTCAATATCATTCATGTATTGACCGTTTTTTTATAATTTTATGGTATGAGGTTATTACCGTTCATATTTTAGGTATGAACGTAAATGTTCATTTGAAAAATCTAATTTTAGTCCAATACAACCATCACGGCGTACCACTAAGAAATTGTAAAATACGACACATTGCATGTTTCGCACGTTGATTCGTCACCGAGGACGAGGAAATGGAAGTTCATATTCTTTCCAGGAAGCTTATAAGACGCATTCGATATTATCCAGGTAATTAAATCCCAGAGATAAATATTGGACAAAGACAGCGATAATAGTTAATTTTTCAGATTATCACAATACTTAAGGTTGAATATCTAGGGCACATATAGCATTTTCTGACAGCTGAAGGGTCTTGGTTTGTAAACTGATTTCATTCGCTATCCAGTCCTACAGAATACTTCAAACACCAGGGTCAAATAACATGCGCTAGAGGATGCGATTGGATTTTAAAAATCAGTTCATGTTCTATTAGAGGTGTTTACCAAAATGTTGAAAAAATCACAAATCAACTACATTATCCATAAGCATTATATTTTTGTTTATTGGTCGATATGTATCATAATTAAAATAACAGAACAAAATTATCATATTTAATCCTAATGACAATCATCATGGTTCGACCTATATAGGGAGGTATCATATGTTTGTTTATTTGTCGCTCAATTACCAAAAATGTTATCACATTCATGATAACACGGATTCACTACCTTACTTTTAACTCAGATAGTGAGGATAGCCGCTGAGACACATAAATAACTTTAACTGTTATATCTATGCCTACTTACATGCGCGATGAGAATATTCGATGGAAGATATTCAAGTTTCATGTTTTATACACTCTATAAATGCATTGTTTCTCAGTTTTACAACCCTGATCCACCATTTTTCCATTTTTTTCAATCAATTTTCTACTATTGGGAGGAGTCTTGCTCTATTATTTTAATCGAATCCTGAATTTAAATTTACAATATTCAATTGATGAAGAATCAAATAGGTTAAAATCTGTTTCTATTAAAGGGTTATATAGGCAAAGTAAGAAAATTCTAGGAACCACGAAGAAATTTTCTAATAATAAGAACGACGCACTTTGATTATTACATCGATGGACTTTATGAGCTTCTATCACCACAAGGAAGCGTACATACCGGACAGTGACGAATGGATTGTGCTCAAATTATATTATAAATTCTTTTTTTTATATTAGTTTAATAATTGTTCAATTTAAATTTATAAAAATTGAAAAAATATTGCACAATCTATTATATTAGCTGGTCAACACTGTATTTGACACGATGATGAATAAATGATCTTTGATTTTCTACAGTTCTGGATGGTAATCTATCATTAATAAAGTAGAGTTGTGTCAGTTGATACTAATCTAAGATCTAATCTATTTGACAGTTCTTTATCATGCTTGCACCATGCGACATATCTCGTCTGACGGAATTGGCTGTCTCCATGTGATTTCTGTCTTAGAGCAATGTCTTGAACTCTTTTGGATCGTTGTAAATATGACACGAACGGATAGCTGAGTTCTGGGTTTCTCCTGTTCTCTGAATTTTATAAATGAAGCTTGAGGACCTTTAAAAGTATGTTGAAATGGACCATAATTATGTGATTCGGCAAAATGAGTTTTTTTTAATATAAAAAGAATGGCTAATGGGCCTCGATAACGTTTGTCCATGCAAATAAAGGGGATAACTTGTTTGGGCCTTTATTTCTCACAGAATCTTTTTCTGACCATGTATTGGTAGTCTTGGCCTCCCCTATCGAACATATTTTTTTCGATTTTTCTGGGCGGATTCGTTGTTTTGAATACTGGCTTCAAAATGGATTTTAATATTTTTTACAGTTTGGCTGTTGAGTTGGTTCAACTTGCATCTGATATCAAGTCTAATAGGAGTCCTATCTCTTCCTCACACCTCAATCCTTCTGTCTGAGCAGCATAGATGGGGAGAATTTCGTAGAAATATTCACGAGCTTCTAATGACTAAATAAATATGGGCAGGTATTTGTCCCAATTGTTTTGGTAACTTTCCACATATGCTGGTAGTATCCCTAAGAGATTCATTTGAGTTTACCCCCAAGACATTGCATATATATAGTACTCTGTGGCTTGACTTTGTAATTTTCAACAAATTGTATCAGTGACTCAATGGTCGATCCTCATCAGGATGCATATGTTCAGGTATACCACACCTGCATTTAATATTTTCCTGTATAGTCTTGGCAGAACTTTTAAAATTCTGGTCCTCAATTAAAATCGCCTCTATCCAACGAGTGAAATAGTCAATCATAACGAATATTAACTGTATTCGTTTCTGACCAGCAGCAGAGGGCTTATAAAGTCTATTTTCCATTAAGTAAATGGTGTTTTAGATTCAGTCTTTTAGAGAGGTGCACTTTGTGTATAATTTGTGTGTTTATTTGTCGGACAATAAACATTTATTGATAAAATTATGAACGTCATTCTTCATTTCTTCCCACAAGAATCTGTCTTCTACAGCCAGTAGGATTTTTCTCCAAGATGAGAGAGAGTTTACATGAGTCAATTCTATTGTTTTAGCTTGATGGCGCGGGTAAGAATCGATTTGATTCCTTTTCTACATCGCTTGAATAAAATGTAGTTGATTTGATCGTATTTTATCTAAAGATCACCAATTTCTTCCTTTATTTTCATTAAGTCTAAATCTTTTACTTGCTCACTCCTTAGATCATACTCTGATAACAAAGATATTTCTTTGGTCGATATATAAAGCGTACCAGCAACGACGTTATTCCTACTTGGGATGCTGTGAATTTTAATATTGTATACTTGGAGTTCAGGAAGCGTTCATACTCTTCTGTCCTTGAGATCTTTCATCTTTTGCGCAGAGGTAAGTAGCTTTCTGTTAGATTCGAGATCGTATTCTTTTCCTTATAAAAAAGTTGAAGTTTTCTCAAAACTTATAGAATCAGCTGCCTTATTCTGGAGTGGAGTATTTTCTTTGCATCGAATCAAGTTTTTGACTGGTCAAACCGATTGGTATTAGTCTGACTACGCACACACAACAGTGTAGATGCTCGCGCATAATCCAAACCCTCTGTATGTAGTACAAATTTGGGAAACGTGTCAGGAAAAACATCTAAAGGATCGTAGTAAAAATATTCTTGAGGGATTGCTTGAACAAGCGCATCAAATCCTATATTGATATTGAAAACAGTAGATCGAATAAAGGTTAAGCAGGCTTCTCATGGATCTTTAAGAATCGGTTATAAACTTTACACGTCCCTACAAATCGTGAGACCCTCTACGTTTCTTTGCTACCCCTAATTCAGAACTCTTTGAGCACTGATACCATGAGTTTTATTTCTTCGTTTGATATCACAAATCCCAAAAATCTCAGATTTTGTTGAGTGAATGTGCGTTTCCAATGCTTTGTTTAAGCCTGAAGTGTTTAATTCCGCCGAAGACCAAACCTGGATCTTGTATGTGCTGTTCTAAAGATACTTAAACTATTATTTTATCATCATTGTATTATTGGCTGCAATCTAGACTCTCCACGAGATCACCCAAGACTCTAGAACGTGTCGGATCAGTACACAGTCCAATTGGAAGTGCATTAAATTCATATTGTTAATTACCTCCCAAAAACTGAATTCCATTAAAGACTTTGATTCTTTTATTGGAAATTTCCAGTAGTACAAATGGGAATCGGTTGTGGAAAAATATCGTCTAGAGTTCTCCAGAGATGAATCCATACTCATGAACTTTGATTCTGAAAATGCAACAAGCTCGATGTCTCGCAACATCATAGGAATCAGCTCTGACTGTATTGATAGTCTCCATCCGTTGGCGGTAGCTACCGTATTAAAATGCAGTCTCTATCTATCTGCTTTTTTAGATCCATTCCAAATTTCTGGTAAAACGTGGGTCCTTGATTCAAAGTATGACTCCTGACATCACTGGGGAGTTAATACTGATCTATTATCCAATCTATATAATACTATCTTTATAATACTTGTGTCATCAGTCACACGAGTTATCTTGAAATCACAGTTTAAACACATTTTATCATAAACTCGTTTGAGACGCTATGG
>JWZT01001373.1:30960-45190 GCA_000827895.1 Thelohanellus kitauei | reverse complement strand
TTCAACAATATCTTAATATAATAGGACAATATAAATATACTTAATATAATTTGTGACATGTTTTTAACAAAATAAAATATTTAATATATTTTCATAAGATAATTATAATGAAATCACTTTTTGTTACATTCAATCGAATATTCTGATTAATTATAACTTTTTATAATATAATCAAATTATTTTTATATTATCAAAATTGGCCAATATGTTCTTGATAAGATGTTTTATTAGTTTACATCCAAATATATTCATCATAAATAAGCATAATTATTTTCAAGGTGAAACATAGATGGAATGCATGTTCTAAGAGTACTTAAATTTAATCACTTGCCAAATTAATTGTCATATTTGGATTTTGGTCCATAATATTATCGTACTTCAAATTATTTTAGCCAATCGTTTTTCTAGAATTTAAAAAAATCAGCTTATGCAAAAATATGGCTAGTATTTATAATTACACCATTTATTTGAAAATTCAGCAACGAGCCATTTATCTCAGTATGGGTTGCACAACCCGGATTATACGGCACGTACCATCTTTTAGCTGGTTCCTATTTTCCCCCTTAAATTTTATAAAACCACATATTTATCAACAAAAACCATTTTCTTGAATGTTGAGCATGATTTGCATACTTTATTTTAGTTATTTTTTAATGACCTCGATCTAAATAAATCATACACTACTCGCATACAGTAAAAAATTCTTTAGACTTTCGATTATATGAGAAAATTATGCATCAATAGGCATCACATTATTTCTTTTCTAGTGCCTCAACAGTTTTAAAAAGATATGCGCTATATCTGAATATTTCTAGTAAATACAAACTGTTGATATTGTGAGAGCTATTACACTTGATAATTTACATAAATATGTAACAAATCATTTATTTAGTAATAATTTTTACCGAAATTCTTTGTTTAACCACATTTAATTGAATGTTGCAACCGTTTTACAACCGAGAAATGATAGAATATTGAACCTTTTAAATTTCAAAATTATGGCTTAAAAAACATCGTCATTCAAAAAACAGTGAGGAATATTTTTCAATACATACTGATGTTTGTGTTTATCAGTTCGATGAGAAAATGGAAATATTTGAGTTTTTATACAAACATATTACTGAAAATGAAACTTTGTTTGAGTTATATCAACTAGAATACGAAAAAAGTTTTGATGATGAGACTGCTGGTTAAATACTTAAATCAATATTGCGATAAATGTTTATTTATGCTTAAGGGAACTATTTGAGAAATTGAAAAAATGCATAGACGAACAAATATAGATAACATATATCATTTTGCGCTTTCCAAACATTCCATTTATATATTTTAATCAAAAAAACTTATAAATTCCCAATATATACATCGATTTATTTTTTCTGAAACGTATATTAATCATCAAAATACACGAAGTATTACATTTCAGATATTAAAAATAAGTTGGTTTATATTTAACATTTAAATAATATTATTTATCATCGAATCTATTGATCAGGCCTGTTTAGTATTAAGTTGTCTGTGTTGTATTTCCGAAATTCAGTAAATTACATCATGTCGATGTAATCATTCATTTTATAGCTCTATTTTAACAAAATTTTAGCTATATTATAACATATATTATATCAAATACTAAATAAATTTGATGATTAATTAAAATTTGAATCTAACATTAAAAAAATGATTTCCTTTTTTATCATTATTATTTATTTTTGTTTCAGGAATAAAATTTTTGTTCATATGTGTAAATTATAAGTCGAATAATTTATTATATCAACTTTAGAAATCAATTGCATATTTTTGCATTTAGTCGATAAATTGTTTTATAGATTTGAAGTATCTTATTTTACCATATGTTTTCTTTATTATCTTGTAAATTATACATTAATGAGAATATCAATAAGAGGTATATTAAATTATAATTTTGACAAAATAAATACCATCCCCAAGAAGTACAATAGAAATAAATTTCGAATTATTACGATTAATATTCTTCATAACCTTAAATGATGATGTAATAAACACACTTAGTTTTTGTTAGATAAATTCGTGTATCTTAACCTACTTCTAATCAGTGAATCTGGTATTTATTCATTCAAGATTTTATACCGATTTGAATTAATAATATAAATTCTCTTCCTACACTCTATATAGTCAAATCCGAATAAGTTCACAAGCTTTATAACTCAGACTCCACTAAACTGCATTAAATCTACCGTCCCATTTTTTAACTGCGAAAGGATTGTTAAATACAATCAGTACAACGTACTAACGATAAGATCATGCATTCACTCTGCCTCGCTTTAATTTGAACAGGTGCGCTTAAAATTCCGATATTTTATATAGTTAGTAAAATATACGTTTGAGACTTTTACGATATCTGAACCCGTGACAAGATTTTACGGTAAAATTTGAAAAAATACTGTAGTTTAAAAAAAGTTTAATTTTCAATATAACTAAAATATATAAATATTTGAATGAATTTATGTAAAAAAATTTTATTCAATAAGGATATCAATAAAAGGTGTAATCGTTGAATAGTTCAATAAATAAATGGATTTTTCAGGTTAAAATCTTGTATAATTTGATATTGATTTTTTTGTATGATATAGGCTAGACCCATCTAGAAGAAAAGATTTAACTCAAAGTAATGTTAATCTTAAACGTAGTTTTTTACTGATGAAAATATGAATCAATAAATGTTGATATCTATATCTTAAAAACCTATTATACAAATACATACAATATATATTTTCAATAAGAAAATATATGATATATTATTAATATAATATTTCAAAACATATGAATTAGATATATGGTCTTTATCAAATAAACCAAATATGGTAAATTTATTTGGATATTTTGTATGTTATTTTTGTTTTTGGACCTCTTCGAATTGTTATCTCATTGTACAATTTTTAAACGAACCACGAAAATAGCAAAATTGATATTTTTAGAAGATTTTTCTGATAATTTTATGCCGACGTTAAATTATCTTGACGTTTCTTTACCAATATAATTGTTTCTTATTTATATTATCTTCATATATTTATGATAAATAATTTGTGTTTAGTTTCAAAGTTTCTCTCCTAATTTATATTTTCGCTGTATTAAAAATTGTACAATAACTCGAAAATTTGATTGAGCAATTTTATTTTTCAACATATAAATTAATAGCGTTCTAATCGATTTGATATTCATGGTTCTCTTGATTAACTTATATTTTATTAATCATCGTCTACATTACATACCGATTTGAATTAACAAATAGGTTTAATTTTAAAATGATATTTAGTCCACTTCAAATAAATGCTTGAATTGTCATCAAAAATACTGAAATGATTTGAACCAAAAGGCGAGAATATTTAATCAACATTATTTAGAGCCATACCCTCTGGATCAGACAAAACAGTGAATACATTCGTTGTCGACAAATATCCCACGTCAATATAAAGGCCATTTTGAAACCATGAAAGAATGACAGCATGCACATAAACAGTCTAAACTTACCCGGAGATTACTGTAGATAATTCCATAGTCAATCTTTAACAAATACAAATGGTGGATCCTACGCTTTTAATCTTTGGTTCATTAATGCTATTTCAGATTGAAAAAATGTATGCCTATGTTATTTGCTACATTGTGTTCGGAAAAAAAAACGTGTAAAGATGGTGATAGTTGGTTTAATTAGTGTATAAACTTAACGTGTCAAAACCGACATTAACGCGCCTACTAAATTCGTAAAAACATGTTTTTTTTACATGAACCATTAATCGATACCCTTTTGGCATTTATATAGACAATTTTTTTTAGAGAAACAGCCGCATAACCAATGAGTGATGGATTAATGACTTTTGGAATATATCTCATGTGGTATGAATAGCAAAATAATATATATTATACTATTGCTGTAGTTAAAAAGGTGATGCTTATTTCAAAAATGATAAAAAAACATTTGATTAAATATCAACGTTATACTCAGTAATCTACATTTTTGATATTAGTATTTTTAAATTTAATAAATATAATCATAAATCCTATAAATATTGCAAATAAATAAGATTTCAATGCAACTTCCTATAAAAGAAATTAAACATCATCACAACATTTAAAAATGATTAACATTATATTTGTAATATAGAATAATATACAAATTTAAATCATATATATATTTTTATTAAAAAATGATGATAAATATTGTTATTATCCAATGAATAATTGCTTAGGCTATTTTACATTAACGAAAAACCTTATACAAAAATTATATATGGTCAATGTTGTTAGAAGGGTAAATTAAAGACAGATAATGTACTTTCCTGACAATGAGAAACCGAATATTTCGCAATATTTGAACATTTTGGCTTATATACCGACGCGATAAATATATGTATGGAATAACACGATAACGTTGTTTTTACTTATACAATGGTTCTTCCCATACATCAAGTGATGTATTTTTAGTTGTTAGCAAACAAAAAAACATAAATTTTGAACTTTTGTAATTAAATTACAATTATTTATGCAAGAATAAATATAATATGATTTGCCATTGTGAAATGATTCGTTCATGGATCAGGCAAAATATCATTGACAAGTATTTTTTTAATATTTATGTATATTTATATGAGCTAATGGTACTAAATTATATATGCATGGAAATCTGATAAAATATGTTTCACAACTTCAACATCATTTGTAATTAATCTTCCATAAATATATTTCGAGAAATAATAAAGTATAGATGAATTCTATCTAATTAAAATCAGAAAAAAATTAATTTGAAAAACAGGAATAGTTTATCTTCTATATTACTTAATTACAAAAACGCTGTTAATTCGTATTTTGATCGTATTTATATAGTAAAAATCTTTTGTATTTGATAATCAAACTATTTAACCAAACAAAAATATTTGCAATAAATATTAAATCGTTCGATAATTCACATTTCAATGATCACAAAATAGAATTGGTTTTGGTTCTCGTGAAAGTATCTAGAATGTGAATAATGTTATATAAATATTAATATAGTCTGGCTATAAATTACAAACTTTGATACGTTAATATTTGATAATAATTAAATTTTGTGTAAAAAATATGCACGATTTAATATTTTCAGATGTTTAAAAACAATAATAATAATTCCTCGTTAGGTGTATGTTAATGTTTTCATCATTCATTTATTCAAAGCATGCTTTTTAAAATATACGATTTTAACGCTGATCAATTCGAGTATTGGTCACACCATATATTCTTCTAATAATATTTAATGTATATTTGTAATGCAGACATTTAATATTTCTACACAAAATTTCGAAACCAACAAGAAAAAAAGTCATTATAAAGTTCATATCTAGTAATAAAAATGGTTTAAAATGACAAAAATCTATATCGATATGATAATTGATCATGTTTTTAACAATCAAATATTAATAGTTTAAACTGAGACACACTTTTAACTCTGTACTTTAATTCAAGGTTTGAAAAAACGGTGTCTATTTGGATGTGAGTTGTGTAATGTTTTTTATATTTTTTGTATACATATCTCAGGTAAATGTAAATTGCGTTGTAACATTGATTAGAAATAATATGGCTTTTCTAAAACAATTACTTTATACAAATTTTTTTGTAGTAAATTTATAACACTATATAAAAATAATTTGATTCAAATTATTGCTATTTTTGATCAAATAAGATATAAAATTGTCCAAAGTATGTATGTTGAAACAATTCTTTTAAATTCGATTTTGGTTTGAGTACAACAAATACCAAAATAGAATATTAAATGCTTTTAATGTTAAAAAACATATTTAAACATTTCATGCATTTAAAAAATATAATAGAGCAAATCGTTCTGCCAATAAATGGGCATGAATCAAAATCAGTACTGATCTAATATTTCACATCATATTTATCATATTTTAAATTTATTTATTTAAATAGGCAATACAAAAATATTTACATATTGGAACAAACATTAACAAATGCAGTATTTATACATATATAAATGACAAGATGTTGAAAAATTATAAAATATACGTCTGGTCATCATCTCAATTGTCAAATGATCAGTCGTTTATGTTGTATTTTTATCATGTGTATACTAAAAATAATTGAGGCATTAAAATATTCATTTGATATTATATTATCTCTACGATAATTTTTAATCTTTAGTTTAGCGTACCCCTAACTAAAGTACTTTTATTGTACACCTGCCCATTTATCATCTTGTTTAATGTCGTAAAAAAAATTTAACACTGGTTTCAAATGATTGTTTTAGGAACATATACGTTACTTGTCCAGTTTAAAATAGTACATTTTTAAAATACGAGAATGAATGTCAAATATTATTAGAAATAATAACAATAATAATAATATGCATTTACCAACAAGAACTTAAGTATCATTTCTCATCTGAACATGATCAGTTTTCTTATGAAGAAGAACTGAGATATATATGAACTCTTTCTTGGACTATAGGTGGAATTATAATATAATCTCTTAAAAACCTCTACTCAATATTTAAAAAAACCTTAATTCAAATAATATTATCATGAAAAATAAATAAAAGCAAAATGTTTAGATCAACGACAATAAAATTTATGAATAAGTATACTCGATGTACATATATTTTTGAATAATAATTAGCGTCTTAACACCATTAAAAATTATTAAAAATTTTCCAGACTTAGACAATTGGTTCGGGATGAGAATGTCTTTGAAAAATATAAAATCTTCAATAAATAATTTATAGTTATTTTATGAGTCTAAGAATTATATAAAAAATTCATTCAAAAATATATTTGACATACCTCTATTGTAAGGTGAGGTAATAGAGGATATTCCTGAGAACATTCCAAGAACATTTGAAAAATTCGATCGAAAATTCTAGACCGTGTTACATCGTAGTCGCCTTACTCTATAGGCTGAAAACCTTATCCATAAATTATTATTGATATTGAATACTCAGATTTGGTGTAAGCACTCAACATGGACTTCTGGTTTAAAATGGATTAACCAATGGATTCCAATATGAAAGTTGTTAAGAACCTGGTCATCATGAAGATATGGACTCACGGACAGACTATGGTACAAATTACATTAGCGATGCCTGATACCCTTAGATTATATTTCGCTAAGATGTGAGTCGCGAACATTCCTACCTCTCCTACGGACGACGAGATTTAGGTATAAAAAACCTTAGCCGTTTATTGATGGGAGAAAACTGCCGCGTTGATTCCTTTTAAGAATAAGCACCAGATTCATTTTCATTGATGGAGATCAGTTTAAATCAGCTCTAAACCATAAATCAGCCATCAGACAAATTCGACCATCATTACCTGTGGACCTTCTTGAATGTTTAGACAAAGATAATTTCTTATGACACGTTCTTAGCAAAATAAAAATTCACAAAAGCACACATACCAACATCACTCTTAACAAACGATGCTATTTTACTGAAGCAATAAATTGTGAATTGAACTCAAGTCCATCACTTATGGCTGCTACAAACCAAGGTAGATAAAAAAGATATACTTCACGATATCTCAGATCTACTGACGAGTTGAGGATCTGAGAGCACAAACAAGAGAACGCTAAATTCTTCAGTATTCTCAAGACGACCGTTCAAATGCTACTTATGGTAAGATCAGGCACATACGAGAGTATGCCGAGAAAGAAGGAGAAAAAACTTCCATGGGATTTATTGAATCAATACTATATAGGAACATATTACAACTGAAGATCACATTGATGATATGCATAGACAAGATGTCCATGATGAATTGATCGATAGTGGGGCAAATATTACTTTAATAGATTCTAAATTTGTTCAAGAGTTTAAAATCTTTGTTCCTATTTTTCAATGGCCGATAATTGGTCGAAAATATACGCTTTTGATGACTACATATATGAGTATACTCGTTGGCAACAAATGGTATCGATACAATTCTTTAGTTGCTGACCGATTATTATACGATGTTATAATGTGACATGACTTCCCGAGATCGTAAGGTAATTTGATCAATTTAATGACTACCAATGTTCAAATTATATCCGCTTATGCAAAAATCCAAATATATCGCTACATCATGTATATATATATAATTGCTCCAATCTCCAGATTGATCAATACTCTAATATAATATACATTACAAAAATATTCTCAGATATTTTTGTCATCAAAGTATGATATGGGCCATGTAACACAAGGCTTACACTATATTCCAACTAAATCAGATACTTCAATAATAGTGAGATTCTATTGACATTGGATCTCTCTCCAAGAATTTGCCATGGAAGAAATCGCAAATATTTTTAAAACAAGTGATTTTCAGGAAATGTTGTATTACCTTTCATGCCCTGTCTCGACCGTCCAAAAAATGATAACTCCAGAAGCTTCACAGTAGATTACTGAATGTTAAACGAATATATTATACAGGACAGCCTCCCACTTCAGATTATTTATAAGCTTATTGATAGACTTGGAGCGGCATCATTTTTTCTCACAAATAGATCTAAAAAATTCGTTTTGGCCGATACACATTGCAGAAGGAGACAAACATAAAACTGCTTTTGGTGCTGTTTCTGGTTGGGGTATATACTGATTCAATGTGATGCCTTTTTGACTAAATAATGACCCAGAAACATTCCTTACGATAATTGATCAAATCCACAAAGAATTCTTCTTTATTTGTCACCTCACAGGTGATATCGTATTTTTATCAAATAGTTTTGACGAACATAAAATCCATCAAAAGAAGGTTTTAGGAAAGTTCGATGAAAGCAAATTTCAAATTATGTCCCACGAAATGAAAATTTGCATTTAGTAACATTATATTCTTGGATATAAGATCGACAGAAAGGGTATCGCATGTAAGTTGTTATCACCTATTTACACGGTGTAAGATGTGAATATATACATAGATACCTTAGCTATTTTGAACATTCGTTTTCACTAAAAATTTAATAATGGTAGTAAATAAGAGTTTCAAAGCTGAAACATATGGAAGAATTTTACCTTAGAGACTATGAAACGATTTTTATAAAATTACTCAAATGTTTGTAATTCAATGGTATCAGAGCCATGCCAATGTTTAAAAAACGTGTTTAAAATCAGCTCAAATCATTGATATCACCTGGCATATATTAGATGAAGAAGCATTGATTGTGTACATTGTTTTTTATATCTAAAATATTCAGTGCAAACTACAGTCTCATATATCAGCTGCATGTCACGTTGTTTGTGATAACCATTATCATATATTAAATATGAAATACACAAAATATTTTTTTAATAAAAACTTGATAATTGAATTTACATATCTCCAAATAACACAATAATTCTAACGAAAGACGAACGATCCGTTTGTGCAATTCAAATGATCTTATCATTAATAGGAGATCCTTAGATATTTAAGAAGTAACATGACATCGGATTAACTGTATAATCTTAAAATAGGGACAAATAATCTGACTTTGCGAATTTATGGATTCTATGTAGATAACCTGCATTAGTTTTTATGTAACAATATCTCAGTTGTAGAATATGTTTAATTACAGAATTTTTATATTTCCTAACGCATGCGTTACGAATAGCAATTTTATGTTAATTATCGATTACATATGATAAAAACATATATTTATCTAAAAATTGTTTCAAATAATCATCATCTAGTAAATGAGTGCGCTTAATATTTTATGTTTTGATTGAGAGTTGTAGGGAATATTCAGAAAATAATTGTTTAATTTCGTATATGTTTTTCGATATTCAAGATTGTATATCGTATTAATCAATTGAGAGAAGCAAATAATTTCTCAATTGATATTCAGTTATGAGTTATCTATACCTACTCTTTGTATTTATTATAAATGTTTAATTGATATTGTATACACATGTTTAATTCCGTACTTGAAAGAGGTATTGTCGAATAGCTCAAAACTTCAAATCATGGTTGTTTTGGTATTATTTGTGAAAAACGTTGTGAACATTGAGTATCAATCTGTTTTGTCCTGACGTATGTAGAGTTTTTTATGATATATAAAATTTGTATTGGACCTCTATGATATATATATATCGAAGTATTTTTAGTATGATCCTGCTATCTATCTTTAGTACCAATATTTTTTTTGTTATATTTTCCATAGGTCTACAATAACTTTCTATCGAAAATATATATACATTTAAGTACTATTGAGGTATCTATAAATTATTCCATAATAGTAAATCGACATATATGACGAAATCGCCAGGTGTTCTCTAATCAGTTGATTAGGTTTGTATATATTTATTCAGGGTACGGAGAGTGTGCTTTTCGTTCTTTTTTAAAATCATTTCACCACACTATTTAAATAAATTGTAGAGAAGATTGCCGAAGAGTCATAAGTCTGACGAGGTATGTTGATATCAAATGTTGCCAGAACTATTCGCAAATATCCCAATTTTAATAATTCGTTTTATTATTACACATGTGATCACTTCATGCTGGATACACAATAAGGTACGCAATTTTCATTACAAATAGAATTCAATCTGAGTCTAAAGAAAAGCGCAGTACCAGTTTAATCAAACGTGTCTAAAAAATCTTAGATAACACATTCTTACAGTTCGTTTGAAAAAATATTTTAATGGTCCCTATATCGGAAGGTCGAAACGGGATAAATCCTCTATTGTATCACGCGTTATCTTTTGCGACAATTAAATCAGGTTTCGTTAATTCAAATATCGGTATAATCTATGTGAATTACATTCATACCTTACTGATTGAATATATATGAAAAATACATGTGTGTATTTTTTTTTTATTTTCGAGTTATAATAACATAGAATCTTCCCTAATACTCTAGTATATACTTGTAATGCTCTTAAAGCAATAATACATACAACACACGCGATACAATAACCTTCAGGCGTAAATAACATTGTAATAGTACAAGCTATTTTTTCGCAATTTCAACAATCTCGACAGAGTTTGTTGTCCAGGTTGCAGACACTATGGCCTCTTTATCGGCAGAATTTTTATTTGGGAATCTATATCGAGACCAGTTAGATCGAAATTGTCAACAAAATATACCTTTTAAGTAAATATCATCGACTAGAATTTTTAGCTTTTTCTAATACATTGGAATTGGAATCAAAAACCAACACCGAGACAGCATTGAAAAAACTCAACACATTGGTGATCTTAACATACCATATTTTCCGATGTATATTGCTCATCATTTATAAATCAAACACCCTAAATTTTTCAAAAAAATTGTATCTTGTAAATATATAGGCCTGAGATATCGAATCATTTAAATAAACCCTTGGGCTAGAGAGGGGATGCAACCATAAAAATTCGCACAATAACGGCATCGTTGTATAGGTGCGCAAAGTTCGAATATTGAGAAGAATGTTTGAGCCTATAAACTGGAAAGTAAGTTATCTCTTAATTTGTTATTATT
Organism: Thelohanellus kitauei; assembly: GCA_000827895.1. NCBI lineage: Eukaryota > Metazoa > Cnidaria > Myxozoa > Bivalvulida > Myxobolidae > Thelohanellus > Thelohanellus kitauei. The sequence goes on along the minus strand of JWZT01001373.1, from coordinate 33,751 downwards.
TTTCAGGGCGACTCATAATAAAATCAGATTTCATGATAAATCATCTCAAATGTAAAAATGATTCATCTAGAATCATGGGACAATTTTTTATTGTCTTCGTTTCATTGAAATCGGATTTTGACAAATATTATTAACAGTGTTTTTGTTTTTTGTCATTTAAAGATTAATAATAGTCATATTGATGAATAATTCCTAATGTTTGCGCTTAAATTATGACAACTAAATTTACATAACCAACTCACATTTAAAACGAATGCTAAATATTAATTTTAATCATACTGCTTTAAATGTTAGCAGATTGCTAAGATAATAAATATAACGTTTTATATCCTCTAATCTTATCTGTTTATTGCTATCTCAATTCCGAATATTTATGAATGAATAATTGGTTTGAACAATACAACGTGGATCAGCCATTGTTCCATTTAGTAGAATCAAATATCATTCTACGTGGTACAGCTTCAATTTCGCAAAGCATACTAAAAAAATTTGTCAAATGATATATAAAACCCAAATCGAAAATAATATAAATTTTTCCAATGTAAATGTCTTGTATTCAGACCGATATGTACTTTTCCATAAGTCGGTAAAAGTCAAAAATCTGCTGATATTAATCTTGTTTAATCTCTTTCACTAAGGTCCTGAATTCATTCAACGTTTTTAGATTTCTTCAGCTGTAGAAAATGAGGCTATTTATAAAATTATTTTTAGATGTAGATCAGGAATGGATTGTATCGAGTTATAAATATGGCATGTGACTAAATGCATATATGGAAATGGTATTTCGTTCGCAATTGTTTTATTTGACATTGAGCTCTTCAATTATAGCAAACCGAACACCATTTCTCTTTGCATTGCCAAATGTACTTTATATCCCATTAAAATATTAGCTTTTGGTAGCAAAATCAAAAGGTTATTGAACAGAACGGAATTATGATTGCATCATTTAAGCTGCCTCGTTCGGGACTGGAACGGCGATCATACAAAACGAGAAAAATGGTCTATTGATTCTGTCAAATATCATGTGATATTTATCTCTATAACTTGATTTGGAGTAAAGTGATTGTCATCCTATATTGTTAATGTGCTTAAATCAAAACGCTATTTATTATTTTAAAAACTAAAGTATAATATATTTAATATATTCGAGCTGCAAAATGTTTGACAATTTGAACCTTTAACCAAACATATAACGTGCATTTTCGTTTATTTATATTGATAAAGAAATTTATGGGATTGTTGATAATTAATAAGGTCAAATGAGACAATTATTTTATGAATGAAATTATATTAAATTCGCGCATAATAATTCCTGTAATTTAACTGTAAAAGAGAACAAACATATTTTCCGAACTTTAATCTTTTAAGGGTTTCAGGAATCTTATGAGAATTTCATTATATTTGTTGTTATTAGAATTAACTTTTGAATCTGATCGAATCGATCATAATCAAGTAAAAAATGATTAAGAAATTTTGCATCAATATCAATAATTTAAAAGAAAATTTTTTAAACATCTCAGAAACTCAGAATCATATATCGGATACATATCTTTTTTATTGCATACGGCTATGAAATGATCTGGTTAAATCAGGATTATATAGGAATGTTTTTTAATATTTTAACTTAATTATTTTTATAATAATTTTTTTGAATTTGCTTGAAACAATATGATCGTTTAATAAAAATTTTGTGTTTTAGGTGATTTTTGATTTTAAATAGTTCATTAATTTGTTATCATAATGTGTCTCAACAACCATTTACTAGGTTCAGTTAATCGTTGAATTTTATTGAAGTTTTATGTCATGGATGAGTTTTATATAAATACCGACTGTATATTATTGAATTTTGATTTTAATTAATAATTAATATAATATACTCTAGATGTAGGTCAATATTTGTGTTATTAATGAGAAATGTCGTTCATTCTTATACATTGGTCTATTGAATTTGTCTACCATGCCACTTTCACACGGTCTTTTATCAGAAAACACATAGATGCGTAACGAGTGGATTGCAAATAATACAGTCATCGTCACTGACATCAAAATTACGATATTTGTTTAATTCATACTCCGCCATAACCTATATTTGATTTATTTGTTAAATAAATATAGTTAGATTCAATTTCTTAATAAAATTATATAAACAAAGAGTATCACTTTTGGATTCTATGGAACTATAAAATGTAAATATCTTTCTTGAATATATCTCATATTAATATTAGTAACAAACACAATTCGTATATATATTTTACAATTGTATTTTGGTAGCTCCTATTTGATTTTACATGTAATATACAGATTAGATACAAAGCAAAAAAGCCTATATTCATATTGTTGATTATTATGCGCAATCAATATAAATCCATGTAATATTTGATAACATGCGTTATATTTACAAAGATGAAAATCACCCACGTAAAAATATCGGTATTTATTTTCTAAAAATATTATATAGAATTTTATGATATTGTTTTATATATCATTTAAAAATTTGAAAAATATAAATAACTATACATTACCAATTATATCTCGCTGTCATATAAAACTGTTCGAAATTTTTTACTATAACAAAATAATTAAATGTATATGTTTAAAACTATCGGTTACAGGGAATTAATTTGCGAAGTATCGATATCCGATATAGGGTATTTTAGGTCGTTGTTTCCATTTCAATACATATTTGAATGCTAACGTAAAACATAAACGCTACATACTAAATAAAATTTATATACGTAAGAATATTTCAGTAAACAAATAATTTATTTTGATGTATCTTTGAGCATCAAAC
>JWZT01001370.1:0-20786 GCA_000827895.1 Thelohanellus kitauei | reverse complement strand
AGTTCAACGATACATTCAACAGTGCCCCGCTATCGTTATCGAATCTATTACCAGATCTCTTGAAATGGAATCATCGATACGGGCAACTGCGTATTGTCTCTCCATGTTATCTAATTGTGAAAGCCATAAAAACTTTCAGATAAAGCAGTTTTAAATAACCTTTCAACTTCATTTGTTCTGTCCGTCATTTACTTCCAGTTATGCAAACTGTTTCGATAAATTATAATCAATTATATGGATATTTGACAATCAAATTTAATTGAAATTTGTATTCGATTCAATTACCCCTTTTCCAAATAAATCTCTATTAATAACGTATAAATTCTCAAAAACCCCACAGCCCAACCAATTAAGGTATTTAAACACCGTAATCACAAAAAATTAAATTATGGGTATAAGTAATGTACAAAATTAAAAATTAACTCCCTCGTTTAACGTCAATTGTTCGCAATAATACATAAGGTGTGTCTCTAATAAGCGTCTAGTATATTAAATCAATTAAAACTGATTCATATCTGATTGTTTCAGATGTGTATACTATTTAAGAATGATAGTTAACGAATATATTCGTTGTTAGTCGGCCAATCCTTGACTTTCATAAATGTGAATTTCAGATAAATGGCAGATATTTAAAATTTGAAATAATAATCTCTATGATAATCTATGGTAGACAACTACATTATAATATGTTAAATACCTCCCCATTTAGAAAAGAAATGGCGATTCCTTGTAAAATACTGGTGGCTTTCTTTGTTAACTGGGACCAGTGTCCCACTTTTCGTATTGGATTTTCTCAGTTGGACGTGGCTCCCATCTGTATTTAAGATCATGGTTCCACTATTTTCGGATTCGATGGTAAATTTCTTCGAATTTGCATATTCGATGATTTTTCATGCTAATTTTGAAGGGTCGATCAAATCGAGGAGATAGATTAGACGTTTCATGGAAAGCACCATCACGCAATCACCGATAGAATTTTGAGATTGGTATAGTTTTAGGTCATGTATTCTTTTCATCTTTTCGGCATTTTCGTTTTAATTAGATTCGACTGTCTTGAATCAGCTTACAGTGATCTCTCCCTCTGATTGACGGAAATATGATAATTCTGTTCATATTCTACACCATGAAGACTTGATATTGATATGACTTGCGGCAGTTTTGGTTCCGTCCATGATCTAGCAATCATGAGAATGAAACAAGTATAAATTTTTTCTATGCAATGATCTAGGACAACCTCTTCGACATTTTTGTCCACGATGTTGGGTTCTCTTCGATCATTGTTATTATACCTTCAAAATTAATCTTATTCGAACGTTCCGCTAGGCCGCTTAACACTAGATATTATGATCTAGAGAGAGGTTTTTGAAAACCCATGAACTTACAGAGATGTGTGTAAAGTGCTGACTGAAAGGCCGTACCTTGATCGGTTAAAATCACTTAAGGGATTTCATATCTAGTCACATTGTAGGTTAAAACGATGTTTGATGCAGTCTCATGAGGTATATAAGGAATAGTCGTGGCCTCCACCCATTTCGAAAAATGACACACACGCCAAAATACATTTGTTGCTCTTCTCTGTAGCAGGGATCGGACCAGTGAAATATAATTCTTATATTTCGATACGGGTTTTTCCTTGAATTTAACATTACTGGTTTCGTGGAGTATAATTTTTTTATTTATGATGACAGCATGTTTTTCAAAGGAATAGTTATTTTTGACATCTAAACCTATGTCTGGCAAAAAACCTTTTCGCGGATAAATGATGCAGTTTTATTGATACCGAGATGTCATTAATATTTTTCACGAGTGGCATCGAGAATGAAATATATGAGGTATTCGAGGGGGGACAATTTGTTTTCATCTTCTGCTTTTATGATAGGGTATATTATCAGCTATTTTATGATAGGATTTCTATGTTACCAGCATCTTTCTCTTTTTCGAATCTATATTAGCTGAATATTTAGGCATCAAAAATTGATGATGATTTGAATACCATTGGGAAGATTTGCTCTTTTTCAGTATCGCATCGAACTTGAATAGCTTCTGATATACTAGATATAGAATCTGCAGCAATATTGTTTCGGCCCTTTATATATGCTCTCGAGTAGTTATATTCATCGACTTCTTAGATCCAACGAGTATGTCTTCCCCCCTTAAATACTTCATCTTTTCGAGTTGCACGAGCGGATTCTGATCTGTCGTAATGGAACTCTTTTCAACCTTAAGGATATTTCTTGAATTTACGGACTGCAAAAATGACAGTCAAGATGAGTTAATCGATCGTTGAGTACTTTTTTTCTGCTGAATTTAATATTCGTCTTGTAAATGATATTGCAACGAGTTGTCCTTGCTTATATTATGAAAACACTGCACCTACAGCTAGATCAGATGCATCACAAAATAGTATAAATTCAAGATTAGGGTATTGATTTTCAAGTGTTTGGATGTATATGAATCATGATTTTATGTTTGTAAATGGTGATTATGCAATATTCTCCAATATCTACGGAGTTTCCTTTCATACTAACCGATAGAGAAATGCATCCTCATAAAATAATGTTAAATAACCTGTCGTTAGAATTCAGCGATTCAAAGAATTGACCTAAATTATGAGAAATTTTAGGGCCTTTTCAAAGATGCGATTAGTTCAATTTGATTTTGGTTGATAGATATTCTTTCTCCCAAGATAGAAAATCCGTGAAAATTAACCTTTTATAAAGTAAATTCGCATATTTGTTGTTTCAGTTTAAGACCCGAAGCCATGATTTCTTTAAAAACTATTTGTATGTCTCCGAGATGTGAATATAACAATTAAGAGAATATTAGAATGTCATCGATCTATTATCCACAACATGACACCTTTAAAAGTTTTTTTCATTCATCGTTGAATTGTTGCGAGTGCACTTGATACGTCCATTGGTTGCGATTTGAATTCATATAACCCGCTTCCTGCATAGCGGCCAAACGCAGTTTTATATTGGCTTTTTTCATATAGAGGAAACTGCCTATATCCTGATTGTAGATCCAAGGATGAATATTATTATTTGCTTTAGGCTTTTTCTAGAATTTCTTCGATATAAGCAGTCAAATATTCGTCTTTAAGCGTTTTGAATTTAATCATTCATTTTTTTTACGCAGTCTCCAACTATTATACTTTTTCTACAATCACGACCGGTGAACAGCAAGGACTGTTCCTCTCTCTGATTATATTATATTTAAGCATCTCGAATATTCAAATTTCTATCTTAGGTTTCTAAGTCAAGTAGTATGCGATATGGTTGAGATGATATAGGGTCTGTCTGTCGTGTACCAATAAGCAAACCATATGTCGACGCCAATCCGAGTCAGTATGTAGGTAAATGAACTTCATATTTTTAGACAGTAAATCTTACATTGTTGACCGACGAAGAGTGTTTAAATGATCGCTAATAATAAGTTATGAATGATTTTTGACAGAACAGGGACAAAACTTGGATAGTATTAAATTTTGATTGATATCATTGATGAATTTTTTGGCCATGATAAGATCATCTCCAAACGATCGATTCGAAATTTATATCACTGATAACAACGAAATCATGGTTGATACGTAAATCACCAAAATCCTGAGACGACTCAACCATCCCGTTTTGATGAATTTTCGAGCCATTAACTGGGAATATATTTAGATTACACGGTTGAATATTATTTAGATCTACGAAACTCGAATGAATCAATGAGACGCACGAGTCTGTATCCACTAAGGCACGCCCTTTTAATAGGTAACCACATTTTCAAACCGAACCATGGACGACTGGACAGTGATGGCGCAAACTCAGAAAGAGAATGACAAATGAAAAAATTCTGCTTTTGTAAGCATACATATTGTAAAAGATGTCACTGTTAGTCGCAAAATGAGAATATTTATCATGTCATGAATTCTTTTGTTGTGTATAATGGATAAACAGTATACGAATCTGTGCTCTAAAGTTTCTAGATTTTTAAGAGTACGCTGATAGATTTTATAACTCATGTCATTTTGAATTCCTCGTAGAACTTCGCAAATTTTATTAACAATTTCATCCAAATATCGCTTTTTTTGATTGCAACTATCTCGAGTAGATTTTCCTTGTCCTATTGCTCTTCTGGAGGTTTTGAAGCTACTCAAGCTCTTTGGTATACTGCCTGAGTTTTAGAGGTAGTTACAATGTTTACGGTTATGCATAATTTAGAAACGTACGTGAATTTCGATTTACCGTAATTCCACCGATACAGTATGTAAAATAGACGACAGGGATTTTTGATTGAGGGAATATTTCCTGTCGGTCTCTGATGGCTGATGAGAGCATACTCTGAGGAATTTTCGTGGTCGGATTTGTATCTGTATATGCAATGATATGGAGCTCACTGCATTGTGTTAAAAAGGCTCAAATCCGAACAAAAATGATCGTCGCCATTTTGAGATTACTCATTAAAGCCTTAATGATGAACATTTATTTTCTGATGGGCTATTAGACCATATTTTAGAGATTTAATACTCCGTTAGCACGTCATCGAAGTATGTGAGTACGACTCTACTTATTTGGCATTCGACAATTCATCGGACTTAGCCAACAGCTAGAATCGAAATAACTCTGTGAAAAAGAGAGTTTTTCTAGAAAAATAAAATTTTTATCAATCTCGTCGTCATTGTAAGATTAGTAATATTAATTTCTACGACAATCTGATAGACTACGACATTATTAATTGTTACAGAGATCAGAATTATAATATCATTTAACATCATGTTTGCACTTAAAAAAACTACTCAATCATCGACCCATTTTCACCGAAAAATATAAAATCAAAAATGATATTTTAGAAGAGATATTCGTATTTAGATCGAGTTTCTGGTGTTTATTTACATAATTTTGTGTTTAAATTTAACGTTTCTAATATTATTAAAGGATAATTATGACAAATATTGAATAATCAGATATAATTGATTGATATAGTTGATATATTGATATTCAATACATTTCTCCCAATCTGGCAACCCATTATGTGGGATAATGCACACAGAATAAACCAGTAAATGTCTTTTTATTGCAAACTATTAATATGGTCCACTCTTGTTAAATTCACATTTCACAATGCAAACATCGTTTAACTCTACAAAATATTTTGGTTTTTTTATTTGTTACATGTATATTTACTTCGGCTACTTATACATTGCGGTTAAGTGTACAATTTGGTCCGATAAAGCGGCTGTGGTCTTACTCGGAGTTGATTGTAATTACACTTTTACGATATTAATTTAACACTGTTCAGAACAGTTAATTCTCAAAATAGCAGCATAAATTAGCCATTAGCAGAATATTTTTTAATTTTACAAACCGATCATAATTTAATATGTTTTGAATATAGCCGAAAAATCAGGAGCACTTCAGAAGTATAGAAAACTTGATTTCTCAATCTCGAAAATGGGGTGATCAGCGCTCTAGAGTATTCAACCGATGAATTATTTGTTATTTTGACTATATTTGAAATATTTTTGAACTAATTATTGTAAAATTGGGTTATAATATTTATATCTGGATAATAAACACCTAAACGCTGTAAATGTGTGTTTGTGAGGGAGTAGGGAAAGTTTGGGGTTAGTACATGCATACCTACTTGTACATCATCATCCTAAATAAAAAGATGTCAATATTAATTGATAATTTAATCAATGTACAATAATAATTATACGAAACAAACATTTAGTAGAGCTAATATTTATCTAATTTAAATCTTCGAGATATAAATTTAAAAACACAAGACTACCCTAAATACCCTCTGATGTTACGTTTGTCACATTTTATAAAGATAATAATGTTTTAATACCACGAATTCGGCTAATTAAAGCTCAGTGGATGTTTGATATTAAAAAGGTCAAATTATCATCACAAGATATATTTAACACTATTCAGATAAATATTATTTCAAAACATTACTGAGTGATGTAAAGACGATCATAGGCTATAATTTTTGGCAACGGTCAAGGAGGTGTAACAACCTGCACGGGTTAATTATGCACGAACTTTACGTCGACCGCAATTGTCAGGTTGATCACGCGCGAGGGGGTCACAATCCTGATAGGAACCCTTGTGCGAATAGATTAGGGTAGTGCACGACTCTTACGTGGTTGACATTCACGCTCATTCATCTGTCCACTAGAGCTACGTTACCAAAGCGGCATTCGTTCGCTGGTCTATGGCTAAGTTCATACATGAAATATGCCTTTGCAGTAGTTTATGGCTCGTTTGTTGTTAAATAAATTGGCTTATATCAAATAGAAAACTGTGAATGTGATTAAATTACACTTTTTTCCAAGGTCTCTAGTTAAATGACATGATTTTGACAATAAAAATTTTCTGTATTCGTTAGCCAAAGTTCATAACTGTGCAGCCATTTTTCGATTCTGCCGCGAGAGGGCAGAAATTTCACAATACTTTTTTGGATTCTATCCATTTTTCAAAGTTTTATAAAGTTGACTGCCCACACTCAGTGCCTCGCGTCGAACGGAAAATAGGCGGGACAGTTGTGAATATCTGCTGACCATACGTGTTTCATGTACTGGTAGGTTGTAATTTCTTTTATTATAAATAATAATAAACACAAAACTTGTTTCATACCGCTATAGAAATTAGTAATGATGAATTTTGCTTATAAAACACATTATTTTCGATAATTGACAATTGATTATGAAAAATCCTATACACCTATGATCTGAGAGCAATTATTTTATAAAGATAATTATTTTTTATTTAGTATAGCTGGAATTTCGAACCTGAAGCCCCTCGATTTATTCGTCTGTTAATCTTATGATTACCATTTTAACAGCATATAAATAAAAAATTATTTTGATTTCGATCAAAAAATTGTAAAGTAATTATCGTTTGTCAAATAAACTTATCCGTCCAGGTTTATTAATTAGAGAACCTCAAAATATTTATGTCGAATATCACTGAACTAGAATAATATTTTCGCGAGACACAGTCTGTATTCATCGTGCAATATTTAACATTTAAAGCTGGAAAACATAATACGAATCATAATATGATTTTATGCGCGATAATTGTTGACATTTAGCATTTTAAACGAAATTTCAATCCATGATATCATATAAGTGAGATTACAAAATCAAAACTTATAATCCTGTTGTTATGGATCTATAAAATGTGAGTTTCTACGGATCATTGAGCTCATAACAGGGATATTTGCTGATCAGGTTGTCTGAATCAAGTTAAAGGTCTAATTTAAGCTTAATCATATGAAATGTAGTCACGCGTGGAATACTAAAGGTGGAACAAACAAAGGAATTCAGTTTTATATGGATTAAATTTATTTGTGATGATCATACCCATTGATATTAATCATAATTTGGAAATATCAATATAATTTGAGTGTGAATAATCATGAAATAATCGATTGATATAAATGAAGTTTTAATCATCTAAAATCGTATTATTGTTATTAATAAATGGGGTAAAAATATTGTTTTACACGGCGCCATAGCCTAGGCATATTTTTTGCAAAAAATTTCACATGCAAAACCATCAGCTACTACTTATTTGGCAGATTGTATATCAGAATATAATTTATGATTGTTTTTAATAGATATGAAAAATTTCTCCCATTTAAGGATACTGTAGCTTCATTTAATTTATCCTGATAGAATAAGTTTCACATACCCGTCTTTAGAAATTTTATACATAAAGTGAATATTTAAAAATTAATAGATTCACTGATAAATTTGACAATTTTCAACGAACAATATAAAAATACTCACATTCGTTAAAATGATCGTTAATAGATACACCCAGGCTTGAGCAGAATGAATTCATTATTAATAACCGTTTCTAAAAGTATATTTGTTTTTGATCATTCACAATGATTCATAGCACTTAACTGATTCAAATCAAAAATTTGCATGTTTACCATGCTCAAATATTACATTACAAAATGTGATAGAATTTATGAGATTCTCGTTCCTTTACAAATCAATCAATACCCAATTTTGACAAATTGAATATTTATTCAATTGTTCATGTTACCAATTTCGGTACAATTACTTCTCATATTACTATAATCATTGAAAATTTAATTAATTTTTTAAGAATATAGGATAAAATCTTAAGTCATGTTTATATTATGAGTTGGAATATCAAAGGTACCGATACAAATTGAAATCATTTTTAAATAAGGAAGGTAGTATAACTTGTGACGTTATGTCTTGCGGCGTTATAAACCTATATTCTTGTATGTAAAATAAATTTAATAAACAATTGAAACGCACCACTATTGTATTCGTATTGATACTATAAAATGTCATATTTTAGAATTAAATTGATATTACAATCTCATGTGTAAATAATTTATCATATATCAAATTCAGATCAACAAAAAAACGTATAATTAGGCTAATAATTCACGAATGTCGTAATTAAAAATGGCTGAACATGGCGGATTAACAAAATGTATCCATGATGTCGAATTTTTCGCTGTGAAAATTTCATACAATTAAAACAAAATTACATGAAATCTTTAATGAGAATTAATACTAAAATCACGAAGCCATAAATTTAAGAAAAGGTGGCGCCTTTTCTTTTTAGATTCTGAAATACATTCTCGCTGTTCGCGGTTTATAATATATAAATACCAAAAAAAAAAGCTGAAAATGTCATTTTTGTTCATTATTATATTTTTTCAATTGATACAAGAATAGAGAAAACGAACGTTTTCGGCTATGTTACGTCGTGTAAATCGCTCAATAGCCTGGCGATGTTTTTCTCGTAACAGATATCGGTTGTCTAAACATTGGCAGGCACTTCGAGCAACGGTTTTCGAAGAGTCTCGCCATGATTCTGTAACCCGACAAGAGGGTGTGTAAGATTGGATAACTTTAAAAATCGATTACACGTACTGGAGTAATTGCCAGTCATTACTATAAATCAATTAACTATATATATCATTTACCATATTTTAAATGGAGCTCTGAATTAACACATTTTTAAAGTCTGGGATAAATGAAGCAATCCTGAGTCTGTATAACCTACATAAGGTTTATTTTAATAACGAAAAATACCTATAATACAACTAACAATACAAAAAATCACGGGGTTTCGAATATAGAGTTCATCGGTCAATGTAATAATCTTCGCAATCTATTTAATAATCATCGCAACCAATTTAATAATTTTTGCAAACATTTTAATAATCTTAGAAATCGGATTCATAAAAGATGCGATAAATCAACAAACAATTGCATGACCAGATTGATAAAGCTTTATTTGTCATATTTTTGAATGTACAGTAACTCGGATATTTTTTAATTTGTAAAAAGTTAAAAACAGTTTGTTATCAAACACGAATCAGGATATTAACACGAATTAAATAAATGTTTGCAAGCCAACCGAACAATGAAGTTTAGGATTTTTATTTTGATATATGCCGAAAAGAATAATCAATAGTCTGACTCATAAATTGTATCCCTTACGAGATAGTTATTCGAAACGCAGGGTTTGTGAATTTTCGCTAATTTCAAATAAATTTAAAGAAAAAAAAACAAAAAGAAATACTCCCCTTTATGCTTGACTCCCTATAACCAATCAATACTTTGCTTTACCAAACATCATTCGATTTTAGGGCAAAAATGGTTTCTCATGTTTTACGCTATTGGTGTCATTGAGAACTTTGAAATGACTGAAAAAATGAAAGTTGATACAACAAGGTTAATTATCCCGCTCGTGCAATTATCTTTATGATCTGTAAAAAAATTTTTAAATCGATAGCAAAGATTATTTCATAGATCGAAAAATCCGATATATTCTCAATTTGACAACTACATTCTGGTATTCTTAATATCACTCGATTCATGTGTTTCTGAAATGTATATGGTTAGCGTGAAGGTCCAACAAGTGAATTCGTATCAAGGCATCGAAGGGCCAGGGGAAAAAACGCCTTAATTGTTTAGAATTCTCCCATTAACACATTGCAAATAGCTTAAATGTAGATCCAGAGCAGGTATTGACTGAACTCGAGAAGTTTGTGAAAGTTTTTGATTGGCGTGAAAGTGTAAATTGTCGTCCCAAACAGTAAAAATATTTTAGATTTTTTAAATCAACAAATATTGAGTTGTCTTCGTTTTATTATCAGCTCACCGGAAAATAATCTGGGGAAACACTGTTTGTAATATCGCTACTTTTCGAAATGTGATTAACTTTTCTCTCGATATCGTAATCCAAATGATATGAAATTTGATAAAAACATTAGTTAATCGATAAATAAACACAATGATTTCAGGCTAGGATAGATTCGCGTAACCATAATCAGACTGTATATTCGAAACTAACAAAGATTTTTGACTTTCATTAATAAGAATCTCATCTTTTAAGTGCATCATTCAGGTGATATACTCAGATCCTTGGACGAAATCTATGGATGGGGAATTTTGACGTATGTGTTTAAGCTATATATTTTCAAAAAAATCAAAATGTGTAGTAATTATCTAAAAAATTATATAATATTAAGCTTATTGTCCCTCTAGAAGTGCCAGTTTATTTCTCGCGGTGTTGTATTCAATCTAATTATATTGTTCGTTAAGATGTAATTTATTTTCATTATTCCGAATCAAAAATAAATGCGATTTATCCGATAAACACTTTTCTATATATCAGAATTTATGATTGAATCGCTTACTCTCTTATCTAGCGATCACGCAGATTCATTCTCCCTAAGATGGTTTTATTTAATCGTCGATAAATCATTTGATATATATGCAAAACTACGAAGTATTGATTAAAGTCGTAATGATTTATCTTTATCGAACGCCAACAGGTCTGTTTCATCAATGCAGTTTTAACCACGAAGTCCGCAGTTTAGATGGGAAATATAATCACTTCCATTGTGTCATATTATGATATTTATCCAATACATACTAACTCACGAATATCTGGTGAGCGCCTTTTGTTTGCGATTTTTCCAACATACGGAAATATCTTGTATTAATTGATAAATACTTATTGACAAATTGACCATACAGATTACATGACATATTTTCTTGAATTTATCCTGGTCTGTAAGCGAGAATAGCCGAATAAGACGATTCATTGTTCATCGATTATCGGACAAATGTACATTCTTTTCGAAATGATTACGCCCTGTTCTTATCAATTTCTCAAAAAGTTAATGAAATATTTATGGGTTTTAAATGAAGAGATATTTGTGTATCAAAAATCTAGACTTGATCTAGGTTCAACTCTGTTGGCCCATATTTAATAACTTTATAGTTTTATAAATGAACTTCTATACATCATACCAGGGTTTCTTTATACCTAACAAATGACAATGATACGTTATCTCGTTATCATTAGTCTAGCCATTTTTAGAAAAAAATCGTTATTATTCTTGATTATTGCAAAGAAACGCAGTTATATTTCATGATTCTTACCAAGAATTCTTCATTCGTTTAGTCAGGCGTAACTGTAACCCACTATCTTTGGTCATAACCTGTCTCTGACTAAATGTTCAAAAAAATAAATTTAACGAAATCTCCGATTTCATGTTATCGTGAAATAAAAGATTGTAATATATTTAAATTGAAGCATTATTCTTTCTTACATTTCGGAATAAGTTTCTTTTATAGTAGACACCAATATAACAAATGAATATATACCTGATATCTAGCCTTCTTGCTATTGTTTATAAAAGCCAATTACATTTCAAACCGTTAAAATAATTTTTTTCGAAAATTATCGAAAAAGTAATGAAAAATTCACAATTTAATCATATTAAATTGTATCTGTTTATGTGACGAGGTATGTTTTAATATTGACAGAAATTGTGAAATGTAAAACCTGAATTTACTTTATAGTGAATTTAATCTCAAAATGGACTTAGCTGTATGATCTTCTGTTTTTATTGTAATTTGGCTTCCCATTATCGGTATAGGTCCTATTTTTACTATGCAAAAAGATTTATGAATAGAATATGGGTCACAGCATACTTATTGTCAAACCAAATATCATGACATGGTCAGGGGTGTTACAGGAAGTGAATGTCGTCTTTTGGATATGACCTTTTACCAAAATGAACTTGTTTGAATAATAATGAGTTGAGAATGTAAGAGGTTAATTATAAAATACATCTTAAATGATCACAGATATTTTTTTTGATATTTACCAATCGTTTAATAAGGAATAAACATTTGATGATTCTAATTGACAAAAACACAACAAAAGATGTAATTCGATTGCTGGCCATCCTTATATGATTGTGAAACAAATTTTAAACCCCTAATGTTCTCATGAAATATTAAAGCTTAATTCGATTTCTTTCATTTTTAAACGTTTGACGATGAAAACCTATTACACAAATATATTCCCTTTATCAGCCAAAATATTTTATCTCATCAGACAGAAAAAATTCAAGAATTACGGTTCGTTTGCGTTTGAGCATTTTGACGCGGAAAAAATCCGACTTTTACCGAAAAAAATACTATTTTTGGTTTTATATATTCAGGATCTCAAATACATTTTTATTATTAACAGTATTGTGTGGAATATGTTTGATATTGTTATCACATCTTTTCAATTAAATTCATTTTACAAAATCAACACAGAAAAATACACATAAATATTACCTGTAAGTTCCATAATATTGTCATTTACAATACTGAATAATTTGTGAGGTAAAAATTAACGTCACGAAACGCGATATTGACAGAAAATCCCCGTATATAGAGTTTAAGATAAAATTGGTTTTTTTGAAATTCACTTTTTGTGGCATTCTTGTTTGCGATTGTTACCAAATTTATGGCAAGACGAAATACTTCACAAATATAAAAAAAGTAATACATACTAAAAAATTTGATTTAATTCTATAGTTGATGAATCTCACATAGGTCAACATTTGTTGGTAGTAGCCATCTCAGTCTTTTGATGATTCAATTCAATCTATAAAACGATCGATCACTGATTGGCCGTGTATTATTCCTTAATTACGAATCATATTATGAAGTAATATCTTTTTTTTAGAGCGATGAACATATACAGGTAGTGTATAAAGAAATATAGAGGTTTTCGATCTCTTTAATATTCTTTCCGATATTTAGAATATAATTTCCCATAAATAAACAAATAATTGCATGAACGTGATAATTAAACATTTTTTATCAATTTTTTTTAGTTTCATTAGATCACAAAATTCTCAGGTACGCCACTCGTACAAAACCTGGCAAACCAAATCAGGCCTAAAATCGAATTATATTTAAAAAAAAAGATTGCATTGGTGTTAAGTCAGTTTAACAAGTAGGAAAGTGTTTATTTTTCCTTTATTTTATATTTGTTACAGATTTGGTTAATAAAAAAATGCTATATTAAGAATAAACTACCTGGAAAAAGATTCTGTGTATCGTATAGTTTTGTAATTATTATCAAAACGGCATCAATTTCTCTTTGGATTAGCGTGCATTAATTTGTTGTATTCATTTTTACAACCTTGTTGGTGTTTGATAACAAACTATATGTTTTCGGTTTATTAACTCATAAACGAGGGAATGATCTGTACATTTTAAAAGGTGATAAATATATAATTATCTCCCCTTGTGCAATTATTTTTAATTTGTGGCAACTTTTATCAAATCAATCGTAAAACCATATAAGAACCCGATATTATGATAGAGTTTTGTGCTATAGCTCTAACATTGTCTTTCACACATCGAATTAGAATTTCCGAATAATTCTTAATGCGTTGTGGTTAAGGCGAACGTTTAATTCAACACAGTGTAAACCATTAAGAATTATTTACCAGCAAGAGTTGTTAAATTTGTCATTTGCTAGCTTATT
Source organism: Thelohanellus kitauei (assembly GCA_000827895.1). Classification (NCBI taxonomy): domain Eukaryota; kingdom Metazoa; phylum Cnidaria; class Myxozoa; order Bivalvulida; family Myxobolidae; genus Thelohanellus; species Thelohanellus kitauei. Next base: position 6,939 of record JWZT01001370.1, on the reverse strand, counting down.
CGTCTTTTAGGAATCATATGATGCAAATTTTCAAAGTGTGAATGTTACGCAAATAGCTTCTATAGCCGAAAATAAGTACGAGTTTTTCGTGGAATGACAGTTCGCTAGTAATTATAACATAATAATATTGATATTGTTACTAAACTCATACTAGGATTTTGTCTTTAAATAAAGAAATATCAGAAGACTAATTAGTAATCCTAGGTTAGGTTAATTTTTCAGAAATTTTTCTACTGTTAAATTTAATGACAAAATAAATTTGGGCTCCATACCCTGATTTATTACCTCCAACAACCTGCACTACAGTTACATACCTAAAATTATTGAGAAACTAACAATTCGCATGTATTTAGTTGTGGAAATATTATCAAAAACTACTGAAACGATATATTATGAGCTTTTTAGACAAATATTGACTTTATCTAAAGGTAATTATCAAAAAAAGACTCATTATTTTGTCTGCAAAATAAATATTAAATGTGGTCAAACAATCAGAATGTATTCGATTGTCTGTTTTAATATTGAGATATATAAATAAATGAGGATTCGGTTTTCAATAAATCTGGCACAATCATTTAACATTTAGAGTAAATTGCAAAATTTATATTTTAACTAATCATAAACCATTTAAAACTGCATGCGCGAAATCAATCAACTGTTTTTGATTAACAAATATTTGAAAGATATAAACATGAAAAATTTTGAATAGTTTATCTAGTTTTAATATGTAGACAACTATGCATAAATGTGGATTTTATTTTAGACGCATTTAAAAAATCTTTTTCAAATATTCAAAAAAAAAATCAGATAATTTAGGATTTTAAAAACGAAATTTCAAAGCGTGTGTGTGAAATTTTTTAATTGTTTGATCATTTCCAATAATTTCACGATATGTATGGTGATTTTCCGGAATAATGACTGATTATTCGATGCATTGATTTACTTTATATTTTAAACAAATAGAAACAAAAAATACAAACATCGTTCAGATAATTTTATGATATTTTAACTCATATTTACTCAGTCGTTTGTTTATGATCAATCTTTGATTTTGGAAATACACCATTTTTCGTCCAAAATAGCCTTCTTTCTGAAGATGACATTCAACGATTCCGATGTATTTTCGATAAATAAATTGATATTTATACAAATTCTACCTTTTGGGGTTCTGCGAGAATTCCCAGAGATTCAAAAGTGGAATATGTGTTGTTCTTTTACTGAGATTCGATTTTGCCTTACACCAAAGGATCTTTAAAGAATTTACTGTTTATAATAAATTCAACGTCATAACCTTTGAATGTCATCAGCCTAAAGTCGAACCTTTTCTAAGAAAAATGTAGTAAACTACCATTTTATAGTCCTCAACATAATCAAAACGTCATAGAATTTTATACAAAATAATTCGTTTTGATATTTGAAAATAAATCTAATACCCAAAAGCGGTTATTTGAAAGTGTATTCATAAAAAATAATAAGTAAAATTTACTGTAATCGGTGGAACCCTAAATCAGAAATCCGAAAGTATTTATTTGGCTCCATAAATGTTTATGGTTATTCTGAACATATATTTTGGAATAGGTTGACCATTTTCGAAGTATATATAAACAACACATTCTTAATAAAATGAAGGAATACTAACTGAAAATACCACATTTGATTTCCTTAATATTGTTAATAATTAGCATTAATAGACGTAACAATAATTAAGTTCCGATATCCACTATTATATTTAAAATTTGATACATTTAAAAATTCAAATTCGATTTTATATTTACACAATTTTTCGTCTAAAATGGCTCACTGTCCAATGGTCACATTTAAAGGTTCCGACGGGGTATTTATAAGTAAATTGATAATCATATAGACTCTACCTTAAGAGGTATGAGAATATTCATTCAGATTGAAAAGTGGAATATGTGCTGTCGTTTCTGAGCTTTAATTTTGCATTACATGCAAAGAATCTTTTTAAAATTCATTTTTTATAATCAATGATATCGGAACCTTTGAATGTCATAATCGAAAAGTTGGCCATTGTGGACCGAAAATGGTGTATTCTTTTAAATTAAAATTTTTGGGATATTAGACCTATTTTTCAGGTACAAAATATTAGATTTAAAATTATTACCTAATGATTATGTAGAGGAGTTCAAAAATTTATGCTGGATTTTTTATATAGTTTCTTTTTTTCCTAAGTTCTGATCATGTAGTATATTGGCCTTTGTTTGTATAATTAAATTATTAGAGGCTTGAAAAATATTTATTAAGCTACTATCTTTTTTTATTTGACTCGATTTAAGGTTTTCGGGATTGATCGGCATTTTTTTAAACTTTTAGGAAATAAAATATTCACAAGTTATTCTAAGGTTTATTTCATATGTAGTTTCTGTAATAGTTAAACCATAATCAAATCTCATGTTTATTATACGAAAAATGGGTGTAAAGTTTCAAAATTTTAAGAAACATCAAATTTTATATCCTTGATTGAATTTGACAACACAAAGCAGTAGAAAGAGTTCGCGGTGGCTAATTTTTCTGTGTGTGATTCAAAGCAGTTAAAATAGGGTGACATTAGTCCAAAATGTTGATATAGTGATTCTAGCTTTTTAAAAATTAATTCCACATGTATCTGCGATAGTAAACATTTTAACTGTCAAACGACCATCAATATGCATATATTAGATGGTCAACATTAAGTTGTATCGACGATTATATTAAAGAAAAATAACACACAAAATTAAGATTATGTTAGAAGTAACTATCGGAGCTATATGCCTAGTTTGAGGAATTTGCTATGCGTATTGACAATGATATCATTTTGAAGTTATGTGATCGTCATTGGTTTCAAATACGTAAATATTGTTAAAAAATGTCTTTTAATCATTTTTTCAAATTTTATGGGTTATTTATAGGGTTTCCCGATCATGTTCGTCACATTTTTTATACTGATATTTTTCAATATTTGCATTATAAAAATAATAAATTCCATATTTTATCATTTTTTTTTCTCTATTAAATAACACCTTCTTTTGTACTTTACTAATTTTCGAAAATCGCTATCACTGTCGGAAGGTGTAATTTCTATTGAGCCTCTTGTTTAAATGTGTCAATTTCTGAAATTGGGACGCTAGATTTACAAAGTTCCCATATTTTGGTAGCAAATCGTCCATCTGGTTGAGGAAATGCGAGTATGGTGAAGGTATATTACCAAGCGGCCTTTCTTTTGCAGCATGATCTGGACACTATTGGTTTGTTTTGACCCTCATGTTCTTCATTATGAAAATAAATTCGTGTATCCCACTTTAAAAGAACCGTCCAAAAGCATCCATGATGTATGCACAAAAATGTTCTTCATTGACTGGATGATCATGTGCCTTGATGAATGCCCGATGACCGGATTCCCGAGATCAGAAACCGACCTCTTTAATTAAATCGAAAGTTGCTCAATAGAAATTATGCCTTGTTACTGTGATGGCTATTACCAAAATATGCTAGAATACAACAAAATGTGGTGTTATTAGTGAGATGAAATTAATGAAAATATGATCAATTTATAATTTTTTTAATGATGAATATTGGTAAAATTTAGATAAATCAAATGTGACGGACTTGATCTGGAAACCATATATATAATGAGATACTTTAAGACGAGATTTTTTAGACATCGACGAAATACAATATTCGAATTATCAAGTGAGTGAATAATTGTGAACATGATGGCATATAGATTTAGTACCAAAAACACTCTTTTAACGTTTTGAATCCCAATTAATGTTTGTACAGTTTAGATTTCGAAAAACAAAAAATTAAAAACAAAACAGTGCAAGAAAAAAGGTATCTGGTTTAATTTTCTTTTATTTGGATATTTTTGGGTCTTCTTATTTAGTTTTTCTTTTGGCTTTACCGATCATCGCATTCTTGTAGTGATATTTCTCAATTAAAATCATAGGTTGCATCTAATATAACCAATAAAGCCATATTAACAGTAATTAACTATCGCTTTAAAAGTGTACATTTTTTCATCCTTAATAGCACGATAAATCTACTTTTTCATAACACAAACCAAGTTTTGCGCGCTTTTCCACAAAAACTACTGAAATTTCATGCTTGACCCAATTTGACGATAAACGATTTGTCCTCCAAAATGGAAGATTATTCCATCATGACATTCAAATGTTCCAAAATGTATTTATAAGTAAATTGATATTTATATAGATTGTACCTTTGTGGGAAGTGAGAATATTCATTAAGATTTGAGTGCAATATTTGCTGTCGTTTTTTGAGATTTGTATTTGCAAACCAGTAAGACTTTTTCTTAAATTTACTTTTAAAAATAAATTCATTGTCCAAACCTATGAATGTCAACATTGAAAAGTAGGCTATTTTGGAAGGAAAACGGTGAATTTGATGTATTAATAGTTAACATGTGAAATATGTGAATTAATTAGTATAATTAAAGGATTTTGATACTTACAGTGCTTTGACGGTTCAAATAATGACTTTTCCAGACAAATAATGACTTTTCCAAACGAATAATGACATTTCCAGCCAAATGTTGTGCTCGACTTTGACCACTAAAAGTACTCTAATGCAAATTCCCAACAAAAANATTAATTGAACAATGAATTCACATATTTGGGACAATAAGAGATGGTTCAGAAAGTTTATACAAATTATGTGATAGAGAACGGAGGATGCGCAGTACATTTCAAACACCGGCAATTAATATTTTGTAACAGTTTATACAAAACATACATTAAACCATGTTTAATTTTCAGAAAATAGAGGATAGGATTTTTAACAAAACTGACAAATAAACAGGGTAAATATAGTTGTTACATGCAGTAAAAACTATTAATTTATCACAAAAAACCTAAATATAAATTCATATCATTGGGCCCAGTTATAAACGTCTAATTAAGTGAATATTATGTGTATTCTCAGGTTTATATCCTGACGTTCAAATTAACGATGAAATGTTTTTAATTGTCTTAAATTCTATCCTTCTGCACAGAATTTCTGGTTCAATATCAATAAACGAGAGTAGACATTTAAAGATTATGTTCTTTTCGTTGAATCATGTTGAGTTTTATTTTTATGTCGACGAAAGACCTGTCATAACATTTTTCTGTATTGGATGGATTGCTAGATTCTAAAACCGGCGTTCATTCAAAAATTTTGAATTTTATTTTGGGCACCTACCTTCATTGAGATACAATTATTTGTTTGGATCTATTTTGGAGAACTGTGGTATTATTCTGGCAGCTTTTAAATAGCAACATCGATTTAACAGATATGTCTTTTTATTAACGGAATTTTAACTCATACACTAACAACATGGTTTCCGTCCATCTTTAAAGCAAATTCGATTCAAAATTAGTCAAATCCCATATTAATCTTTTTGTTAGAAAATTAAGAGTATGATATATCTTATGAATAGTATAGAAGAGAACTCACATTTACAAGAATAAATTACAGGTTTTGATATTTGTTGCCTCGATAACATTTCGTAAAACGACAAAAAATGCCTATAGGCGACCAAATCAGAAAAAAAATAATGAAATTATCTTGTGATGACAAATACAACACCGAGATTATGACCGTTGTATCATGTTGACACATCTAGTTTATCGAATAATAATGAATTTCGAATCGGAGGGAAGAATATTAAATAAAAATACTGGTTTTGATAAAGAAAAAAGACTATCACAGGAACAAAGAGATTTAATACTCGACGTGGGGAATGACGACAGATCTTTTACGTTGATGTAACTGAAAATTATACTTTGGGAACGGTTCGGGACACAAATCTGCCTCATTACAATGTTTAAATCTTCGGGAGATTTTCTTTGTAGTTTAAAGGGTTAAAAACGTACCCGAGAAAAGAAACTGACTTACGACTATTAAGATTATATAAAATTTTATCGTCCAGTTTCTTCGACTCATAGTCATTAACGCGTACAGAATCATCTTCATTTATGAAAGTGGATTCAATATTTGCATGAGATCGGTTTTTGGCAGACCTATAAGAAATACCCAGAAAACCAAAGTCATAAAAGCAATCCGATCATAGAATATCACTGTCAGGCTATATAAACTAGGACAGAATGATTTTTAACGAACTGAATGAACGGCCTTATAATAGAAATAACTACGATTTGAGGGGATTAAATCCATAAACACGAAGAGCTAAATATTCATAGCTGCTCATATATTTGCAATATAATGCCTTCATAAATGAAAACAGATTCAAAATTCAATCACAACTTTTGGAGGTATAGTTCTATATTTGCCATCATACTCAATATTCTTAAATCATTTGATAGTCTTTTATCGACGTCAGAGATCGAGTGAGAAGATAACAACGATATATTCTGAAGTACTCATGGCTGCCATCCAGTTGTGTACTATAGGTCCGTAACCAATTCTGACAGTTTGGGATAATACAAACACTCCACAAGCTACATCGACGTCTCTATAAATAATTAAGATATAAATTCTTCATTTTCACTAAAATATTAGACATCTTTTCAATTATTAGTTAGATATAAATTCACTTAAGTTTACGTGTGTTTGAATATGTAATTTGTAAATAATGGGCAAAACCCGCAATTTACACTTTAAAATGTTAGTTGATATTTCAATTATTCATAATATATCATACTCTTAATTTTTTTTGACGAGAGATTAAACAGTGGAGATGCGCATCATGAAATGATACCTGTGCTATTTTAAATGGATTCGTACAATAACGGATGGAAACCGTATAAGTGAAGGTTTTTCATTTCTACTCTACAAGATATTTTACAATTGATTCATTGTGCTTAAGCTAAGGCTAGTGATTGATTTCCATTTCATCTTTTATTCTGCGCATGACGTGAAAACATAAATTACGCAAACTTTACAGCACATTACATTCAATAATAAGTGTATTTACTGAAT
>JWZT01001363.1:169262-184074 GCA_000827895.1 Thelohanellus kitauei | reverse complement strand
GATCCAGATCCTCAGAATCGCCACTCACAGAGTAGTTACCTCCAGCTTACTGCCTAGACTGACTCCTGAAGCTCTCTCTAGCTGGAATCTCGAAGTGACGGGTTCAAGTTGGGGCGATAATATCGCAAACCAGACTGGATCGAACCTTGACTAGGTCGGAGTCAAATTCTACAAGACGAAATTGCTCTGCGTTAACGACTCCAATAGAATCACCTCAAGAAGTTTGGATCCGAAATGAGGCTTGGATGTTTGGTAAACCTGAGAAGTTGTAGAACTTCCTCAAGAGCTCAAGAATTGCCCAAATCTCTAACAGCAACACAGTTACACAGACCCATAACGCATAAACTAAACAAAAAATTCTTATCGATTTTAAACAGTCAACGTTTTCAGAAACGTTATAAAAGATGTTTTAACGATCGTTTGTCTCATTCACATCCTGAAATTCTTTTCCCCATAAATATTAAATCAAAAGAGAATTCAAACTTTATGATGGGTGCCCTTAGGTAATACTTTCTTACCCTTAGAATAGCAAAACATGAATTAGAAAATTTATTTGGTATACTAAGGAAATAAAACATGTAAATTATTTAAATTCTATTATTTCTTTGTTGACGTATCCGCCAATATATGTCTTCACATGTTTGCAAAATCTCATATAATCCTCCGGGGTCAATTGATCAAATGAATTTTAGATTGAACGAATTAGTTAATCGGAGTTTTTTAGGCTCCGCCCTCCTTACAATTAATTTCATTTTTCTGGAAGTTCCTTAGTCGGATTAAGGAATGGCAAGCAAGGACTGAAGTAAAGCACAGTAGTATTGGTCAATTGGAATAATTTTTTTATTTTTTCATATTTTAGAAATCCCACGTTGTCAATGATAAACACCCCTTTTCTTGTCCTCAGCAGCCGTAGAGCTCTAAAAAGGTTAGTTAGAAGCACTCCATACAGCTCGCGATTGTATGGTGTTTCTGATGTTACGGAATAAACAACCCCACTCTTCGTGATACAGCTCGACATGCTGAAATTCTTATTGTTATTTGGAGCAAGGCTTTAACTCCAGTCAAATTCTGGTTAGAACGATTATATATACTTCTCATTCTAAGGTTAAAGCATATTTCGTCAGCAAAAAATATGTTTCTGGGTTTCAAGAAACATGCCGTAATAAATTTATGATGCAATTTATAACTAATAAGCTGATGAGTCAAAAGGAAAAACAAATCTAAAGACTCGCAGGCCGCCTGAGCGTTATTATCAGGCACCATACGGGCACGTGAATTTATCTCTTCTTCGTGGATATCAGGTTCCGTTGTAAAATCGGTATATCGGAATTCGATGTTTTCTGGAGTATTCCTTGTCTCTGGAACAAAGTGTACTCGTTTGAAACTGTAGCAGAATGACCCCATATCCAATGAAATCGTATTGGCGCATACGTTCACCTTAAAATCTTTCTAAGAATATTGTCTTCAAAGACTTTAAGGTGATAGGACAATCGTAGTGTGTTCGTTCATTTATAAAGTCCTTGTGTTCCTCTGTAGGCTTCTCATGTTTACGCCCTGTCTTTTTCTAGATGGTCGAATATCTGCGTCGTATGCTTACAAAAGTCTATATAATTGATATCTGGAACAACCCAACACCCATGATATTGGTTTGTGTGGTTGTCCTTCGTTGTAAAATTTGATAATTAGTTCCTGAATTTCGTTTAATATATGGTTGGTCCTTGTTTACGTTCAATTTAAGAAAGGTGGGAATCAAAACCTGAGCGATTTATCATGAAACACTGTAAATCAACTTATTTTAATTAAGTCCAAAACAGTTTTTGAATCAGGAGTCTTGTTATAAAGTGATATGAAGTAAAGTATCCTTTTGTCAGATTTTATATAGATAACACATAAATAAAAGGGTCAAATATTTAAACATTAAACTTTACTCTCAGAATTCACTTAATAATCCAGACTGATATTTGAGCGAAATTATGGGATTAAATATTTATGAACAACATTTCCAAAATTCGAGACGTCGTATCATCATTCATCCAATAATAAAACACAACGTTTTCGGCCATAATCAGCCCCATATTCTCCTTTATCACGATGTCAACATTCTGTGACTATAAGCATTTTCTGATGGTAATGATGATGATTTTGAAGTCCTGTTGTTTCTTTTTATACTTTTAATTTCACAATCAGACAAAAAATTGAAGTGTTATTCTGTTAAAATGATGATTGCTATAAAGGAGGCCATTAATGATAATTCCCTCGATATGCCATTAACGAAAGTACTGACGCAACTACTTGAGAAACTTATTTAAATGTGAACGTGACGCTCGGCGGCTGCTCTAAGGTAAATACAAATATTTATCTATGAACGACGCGTGCATATGTACCTTGATCCACGAATGATATTGTTTATTCTGGTTCGATCTTAGAAGAATTTTCCCTTTCATAACATGAACAACCACAAACAAACCTTAAATTTCATCCATACCTGAAAATATATCAGAAGCGGATACTCGTTCTAAACTTGAAAAAATAAGAATCTATAGAATATTTGTCACCTTCCCACCTTTCTAAGCACAGCTCAAGAAGGAATCAACAAAATGAAATAGTTTAACGCGCTCGTTTTAAATCCTGATTTTTCAGTGTTTTGTACTCTTTATATGGCTCAAACGTATTTTGATCTCATGTTATATTAGTTCCCTGTAAGACATTTTCCAATTCTATAAAGCCTCCAACCTTTAAAATGCTTATCAGTACACCCCACCCTTACTTAGTTCATTCAATTAAAATCCTAGGAACCTATCAATCTCCACTCTGCCAACATCGTTTGATGACTTCCCTATTACTGACGGCAGTAAGAGTCGGGCACCCTTGCCTTCAGGAATTGCATTCCATCGAAACTGAATTTTTTAATAATTGACCCATTAAATAAAAGACATTTATAAATCAAAAAAAGGAAATCCGTTTAGTATAATAGATTAATAAATGTCAATTTTTGTTCATGCTTCATAAGGTGGGCACTGAACATCCTATGTCAGACACTTCAAACTTCACTGTGCACCGCTTGAGCAGGAATCGGATGCTGTGTGACATGTGTAACCACTACACATTGTGGTGCGCTTTCTTGGCCGATCGATTGAGGAAGCGGCAAATAAGAATTTGGCGCTCGTCTGAATTTTCTACAATCAAAAACGTCTTTAACTCACAATCCAATAAAGAATCAAGAAACCCAGGACATGTAAAATGATGAGTAACAAAGGAGAGAGGCTACACAAAACGATTCAAATTTATAAAAAATAAATACAGGGTTACAAGTTCCATCGAAACTTTTTGGTTGTGCTAATTGTTGACGGTATGCTGACCCAGTCCTCTCTCGTGATCCTTCGACCACAAATTTAATCAGGCTTACAATAACTATATCCGGTTATACCTAGGATCTGGTTGCTAATAACATGAACACATTAAATATTTCCGTGATTTTCGTATCAAATCGTTAATATAATTAATTACCGAAATTCTAAAAAAATATCTCAGACCCTACAGTTAATAACTACTCTAAGCGATAGATAATCGTATGGGGTAAACTGTAGATGACGTATTTAACAAAATTAATTTTGTTAATCACGTGTAGAATTATACTTGATTTTGATTATGAGATTTAGAGATTATCACGTCATGTGATCATATGTGCGCACTCGCTATAACTCGGCCATGGAATTCAATCTTTCAAAATCATGAGGGAATGAATATTATTTTTTTGTTGTACGAGAAAACATTACATCATGCGCCATCGTTGGGTCATAATATGTTAATGCATCATTATTATCAATTATATCACAATTTGTTGAATCGACCGGCGTCTAAGATCGACCACAATCGGGCATAAGCAATATTTGACAATCTTTAAGTACCATTATCGTTAACATTTGTGAACCCTTGAACAGACTAAATATGATGTGCCTGATTGTTTTTTGTGCAGCCCCTGCTTTTAAGTCCAATATATATCAGACCTCGGCCTTATTGAACGTATATATGCATGATTCGGACCATATAATACTGACAAAACTCACCTATTGTGGCCATTGGTTATTTGTAGTAGTTATGAACCTACGTTTATGTATTTAAAACAGCTGTTAATTGATAGCTTGATCTGATGTTCATGTACGATATGGCATATTTTTCGGATCCTTAGATTCTGAATGAATTTCAGGTCATTATTTCCACTATATCATTGAAATGCCACATGAAAAGGTTAATCCAATTTATAATTTGGCTGTGAATAAATATCTTAATACAAGCACGTTGTGAACTCAGACAGTTCTGTCTTGTTTTCTATGAGATGATGGTCTCTAAAACAACTATTCGGGGCTCTAATTAATGTTATTAACAAAAATGTTTCGTGTTTATTCGTCTAACAGGAGATTTATCATATTTTAAAGTATCATTTCTTCGTGATTCATACTCAGTAAATTTATCAGTTATAATGTAACCTAAGTGATGCTTATATCATTTCTGTTTAGCCGTTAATATTCTGTTCACCAAGCTTTATTTATCTAAATGTGGAGTGTGATCACAATCATTGTGCTTAAGGTAGAGCTTTGCAAATGAGAAGCAAATTTTCTGTGTATGCTCATTTCAATCGATCACGTCCACACTCGCGTAGCCATTTTGTAAACCCCCGCTCCGTCTCCCAAACTTTTTATATTCCCCACTTGAAATTCGAATTTCCGCAAGAAATACCTATATCCATCCAGTTGCATCTTAGATGGTATGGGTGAAGGTAAACCCTATTCTTCATTCTTTACTCTACTTTAATTTTTTTATGTGGTTTATTTTGATTTTCTGTTCGCTAACATTTTCGAATAAATGAATGAGTAGCCGGATTCTAAGAACAACATCACCGCCGAGTACGGGCCTGCTAATAAATAGTGCCTTGTTTGAGCTAATGAACGTGCTGGTTTTTACATTTAACTACAGGTCAGTACTTATACACAAGCATATATCATCGTAACATGACGGGCGCATCTTGCGAATTGTAAATTTTACGCTCATGAAAAGTAAAAATTGAAAAATGAACTTATCATTCAGTATATATTTGTCTAAACTCATTCATTTAATTTACATTGCTGATGATTTTTTGTTATTAGAGTTTGTAAAACGGTTGCGCATCCTTAAAGTATCCTGCATTCCTTTATATTTAAAAAAACCATGATTATTCCACCAGTGTGGAACGAGGTAAATTGGTTATGCGAGACACCGTTATTTTCTATGACTACTATTTAATTCTGTATCAATAAATATACAAAAATCATCTGCAGAGCATCTTGAGGTCCTATTATTCGGAAATCAATTCTCATCAAACCCTCCTTAATGTTTCTCATCTGCATGTATGTCGAAATTATATGTAATCTAAACACCGTATAATCAAATTTTCATCATATCCCACCGCATCTGTTTTATCTTTATATCAATCAAGAGGTAGGATCTGATTGAGTTTAATTTTATTGTCAATTGGTCCGAATTCGTGGAAAGTATCATGTTATCTGCAACATTTAATTTTAAAATGTTTAATTGACTGGAAATATCTGATTACTGCTGTAAATTCATGAAAAGGCATTTTCATATTGGTGCCAGAATAAATTCGCTATCTTCTGTGAGCAACCTTTTGATCATGAGTACCATTTTACAGTTTACGTATCTTTCGCTCATTGATTTTTCTTATTGAAATCTGTATCTTATTTTATGACGGATGAGTAAAATTATGACAATAAACTGCGTAATAAGATGTCATGATTTTGAGTGAAGTATCTAGAATATATTTCAATATTGTATAATTGATCCCAGTTTTCTGGAGAGAATAGCTACTGTGGCACCTCCTTCCAACTAATATTTATAATTCTGAAGTTTGTGCTTCATCCTTAGGGTAAGGCATGTGTCTAGCTTCTGTTAGGTGTCGTTGAATGTTGATCAAAATCACTTTGTAGATAAATCCTTTTTTGTAAGGTCACAGTGGTAACCAAGCCGCGTTCTTTTGTCGTTTGTTCTGTAACATGATCTTTTTCATGATATAAACTTAAAAGATCACAAAACCAAATTTTCATTGTTTGTTCCTGTTTATAGTTACTCAACGTTCAGCCATTCAACAAGGGCGAATGTCGACTAGGTACCGTTGCTGTAGTGAGCAGAAACTGGATTGTTTCTTTGGTCAAAGAGGGTCTGATCCTTGTTCTATGATCCCACATAGCCCGCCCATCAAGAGAGTAGCAACGGGGCAACCGTTGAGCAATGCAGTATACGAATTTTGTGAAGCTCACGTACTAATACCCGTGCATAGGTTTTTTACAGCCGATATTGCAAAAAAATGTTCAGGCATCGTTATTAGTGATTGTTTTTAGGGCCTTCGATTGTGGCTTAGCTATCTTTTATATATTTCAATAACCTAATGATTATAAACCATTTAGGATTCTAGATAGTTGAGTCTGGTTCCCTTGTGCACTCGGCTATGTATTTTCTTTACAAATTCCTGCGTTTCATTTTCCTGGCATCAAATATTACTGAGTTTTTTCTTTAGTTTAAATATAGTGGAGTATTTATTTTTTCGCATTTTTGAAATTCAGTTAAAATATTGAGTAAAGTTGTAGGAAATCTCTCAGAGTAAAATACCGTATGTGTTCTTTGATAGCTGAGACTTCCAAAAGTATTTTTGAATCGAACATTCCATTCCAAACCTGATTTATTTATTTTGTTCACTTTTCTAAGTTTGACACGTCAATTAAAACGTTTTAAAAATATTGTCAATGTGGTGAAATATTTCTATAAATAAGGACAGTGTGCTCTTAATAATAAAGTTCTCAATTGATGTCAAATTATTTCACAAACTAATTTAATATCGATTATTTGTTTGAAAACAAAAACTGAGTAGAGAAAGAGATACGGGACAAATGTAGTTAACATAAGAACATTATAAGGGTTAATCGAAAATTTTTAATGAATTATCAAGTAAAAACATTTATTTATATCTGACATCCCAACAAATAGCGTGGGTCAGCGAATTTGCCACTCGGCAGAAGATGTGCATGAATGTTTGTCTTAAACACATTTCAAAGATAATGAAATTGGAAATAAAAGTTAACAATCTGAAAAATTAGCTGATCAGCGCTGTAAAATAATTTTTTGATCAGAGAATGGGGTTAACAGATCTATATTATTATTTTGAACAACCAAATTTGTCGAGTTTGACAATTTTAAACAATTTTTTCTATCCATAGGAATCCATTCTGTTATGATACGAACTAGACCATTGTTCTTTCAGATATATCAGCCACAATTATTATTCATCGATGTTTTTGGTAAATAACCACTTGTAGGTAAATAAAACAGGAATATACATAGGGACCTGCTTTATATCGCAAATCGAGAGTCTTTAAACATCTTCCATCAACTTAAATCTAGAGGAGTATTGGAAATTTTAATGGATGAAAGGTTAAATTATTGTTCTGTTAAGAACAACCGTGAATTTAGTTTAATCGCTATATAGATCAAGTTTCAATTATGTGAAGCTAGATACAGAAAACCATGTCTAATTTTCAGCCAAAAATGGTTTCCCTTGAATTTTGACTTAAATTAATACTTCAGAATATTTCGTAATTTTCGTTTTAACCCCTGATTATCACGCGTAGAATAAACGATGAAATCCCAAGGAAATATTAACCTTANGTGCACATGAAACCTACACAAAATTTGTCTTGATAATAAAATTAGTTTACTTAGACAAGAAACATCATCATCTTGACACATGTATTCTTTCGATGTTCCCACTTCATCGACGCAGTAACAGAAATTCTCAGTCGCTATTAGAGGGCTGCATGTAAACTGGCATTTGGTGTTGGCGTATGGGTAAAGTATTTCTAGATTATATTCAACAAAACTTGAAAAATAATTGGTTTGTATACTAAGTTGAATCGAGTTGGAAAAATTTGAAAATGATACTCTGCTTAGTAGTTTAAGGCTGCTGAGATCCGCGTGAACCAATATCGAATTTTGGGTAAAGTACAAATGGTGGTTTACGACATCGAATGTATCAACGTCATCAAACGTTCGAATAACCTAGTTATAACATTCATTATGTAAATTTCTAAATATTTTATCAATCATAAATCTGTCAAAATATGAATCATCGTTATCACGTGTTCATGTCAAATGTTTTTTTGCTTTAATCATATATTTATAATGCTGAAGTGATCTAAGTTGATAAATTTATCAAGTGATGAGACTGCAGAGTTTTTAAAGTGTGGAATAAACGAGTAAATTCTATGAAAGGAAAGATCAAACGAGATAGTTATTTTGGTAAACTACTAAAGATAAGAGGAACATACTATTTTGGGAATAAATAAAACATTGTGAAAATTAATATAAGTCAAATGAGAACATACAAAAGTGATTTTAACTAGACATTCATGTTGATCATAGTTTATACTTTGGTTCAAGAATTTAAGGAACCATGCTAAAATACATAAAAACTGTTATTGCCGCAAAATCAGAATGTACAGTTCATCCTGACTATTCATAAGCCAAAAACAATTGTCGTTGAATTTTGCATAGAATTATTAGGTCGGAATATTTCTAAATTTTCGTTTTTACTCAACATATAGAGCACTAAAATAAACGATTAAATCCAAAACAAATATTAGCACTTAGAATTAAAGAAAAGTAAGAATTTGTTGAGTATCTTGAATATGTTGTTTCTTTGTATGGAATCAATGATTCATTGCCCTGGGTTGAGATTTTAGACAAATTTAACAAGTATTAGTTCATTTTACACTCAAAGTACATAAAAATGAACATATTAATTTGCAAAAGCTAATTGACGAGTTAATTATGGGAATAATATAAGTGAAATATATATTTTCATGTTATTTTGCGTAAAATTAACGGATTAATGGTTATTTATCACCACTTTATGAAACCCTGTCTATATATCGGTTTTTAACTATATTGTCCGTTAATAGCTGAAAATTAGACAGGGTTTACTGTATTTATAAATAAAATGATATTTATATAGACTCTGCATTTCAGAGTTGTGATAATATTCATTCAGATTCAAGAGTGATATATGTTCTGTCGTTTACAGAGATTGGATTCTGCCTAACAGAGAAGTATCTTGCTAAAAATTTTTTGTTCTAATAAATGACACAGAAATATTTTAATGTTATCGTCGGAATTTCGGCCATTTGGGATGAAAAATGGTGTATACATGTATCCTAATTTCAATTTAAGTAATAGATCGTCTAAAGAAACAATTAATATAGTTTATTTGATTATACAAGATCTAGGAATAACTGTAGGGCTTTAAATATGCATATACTCTAATCTGTGATAGGATTGGATAAGGGCCTAATCCAAGTGACTAATATTGGTCACAAATGACGTTTCATATTCTGTTCAATTGAGGTCTCATATACCCCGCTGGTTACAGCTATTTCAATCTCCCCTCTAAACATGATAAATTATGATTTTTTGCGATATTCCATTCGGAAATAAAATGAAAATACAAATGAAAGTCATGATTTTAACCAAATATAACACTAAATTGAATAAAAAATTATCAGAATAGTCTGTGTACTCTCGCCATTTTTGATAGTGTTTTCTCCGAATACTCTGTCGGTTAACAGATGCAATTATCCTCTTTCCTTTTAAGTACCTATCATTACTCATTTCTTTTATGCTCATGACGTCACCTATCGATTTATATGAAATTATTGGTCTTTGGTAACCTCACGCGTAGCTCTGTCTTAACATTTATCTGTCGGGATAACTGAAATATGGCTACACCATAGCCCCAGTATTTATTCATTATCAAATGATATCAATTTTGAGCCATCATTGAGAAATTTTAATCGATTAAACAAAATCTATTTTAATTTATGAAATATCAATATTAAATATCTTCATGGCACGTCGGCGCACATACCATATTCTATTTCAGAACACACAAACTTCAGACTGACCCGTTTGTGAAGGTATTGCAATTTCTGAAAAAACTACCTGGTCGTTCTCATTAAATGTCCGATGATCAAAGTCTGGTTCCAGTATGTTATTTAGGGCTTCATATTCTTGATGACTAATATGGTCAAGCGGAATAAGGACATTTGGATGACGTCTAGTACTTCTGTGATAAAAGCGAACATTTTTACCTCTCAATGATGTAAGGAATTAATAAAGCTACGAGAACTACTATACCCACTGCCAAAAGGATCACGACCCATATGATCAAAAATAAACTGACCCTGATATCATAGACTAAATACGGCAAGCCCACGATACTTTGATTTTGCATCGCAATGTTGTGATAAAACATATCAAAATTTTCTAAGCGGTTTTCGTCCATTGTACAAAACCGGTATTCTTCGACCACATACGTGATCATTTCATCTAATGTTTTTACGCCTCTAATCTGAATAATGACACCATTTGCATCAGGTTATATAACCACCATTTTCGGAGTTTGTGCCCTTAATTGAATTGGCAGCAGATTGTAAAATGTTAAGCGTTCTAATAATGAATAATATGATTAGAGGAATATAGGTGGTAATCAACAGTTAATTACTATAAAACGTCACATTTTCTGCAACTTTTTTTTATTTGGTACAAGAATTAACTGTTGGCTTAAGGAATCCAAACCTTTTTTTGGCTGCTGAGTGAACTAACCTATAATTAGTCGTAGTTTTATTGTTACACCCATACCCTTAACGACGTCGCCTAAAATTTAGGTTTATTGGATGGGCATCCGAAATTTAGGCATATATTTCTATGTCCCATCGATTTGGGAGAATTATCGTGGCTTTTTACCGTTAAATTATTCATTAAATGCGCAACTCATTATGGTTTGAGGTGTAATTTTAATCTGGCACGGTTATAATAAGTCAAGGAGAACGCATTATCAAATGTTTCACCCCAGTAACTCTTTTTTAGGTTCAATGTAATTATAAAAGAATTAATTGTCTTTAATATATCCCGTTTGTACATTAATATATTTCAGCTTGCACAATTTCCCGTTCCGCATTTCCGACTATCAGACGCTGACATTCGAAAGTTCTTTTTGGGTTTTTTACTGTAAGAAGGTAAATGATAAATTTTAAAGATAATATTGCTGATAGACTACAGCCAATCTCTGTTAACGACCGCTCATATTATACTCGATAATCTAACCATATATTTTCAAGACCTACAATGATGGAATCTTTACAAATTTTCTTTTTATAAAAAAAATACCAAATAAAGAACTTTTGAATGCCTAAATCCGAAATTCTGAAATTTGGAACGAGAAATGATGTATTACTCGTCACTAAACTTAAGATACAGCATATTATCTGGAACAAATTTTTGAATAATTATAACACAAGCCAATCGTTTAGGCGCCACCATTTCTACTTTTTTGTGCTCATCTGAATCCATTATATTCCTAACTAATTGGAGCGGAGAGTCAACTATGAAACTACACTTAATAATCATAAACATCGATGATTCTGGTGTATATATCGAAAGTAGTCAAATCAATCCTACTCTCGAAACAGCGTACCCTTTTTACTTCGTCATCAATGATGTCATATTTTTGATGATGATGGGAACAGATCATTATCATTTAAAACTTGGATAGCTTTTGCGCTCGCTCGCAGTGCTACTGTATGATCAGTATTCTTATGACTTCGATCATTATATAAATACTTGTTTTAATACACGAATTCATCATCGACATTACCTATACAAAATATCTCTCATCTAGATAACGTTCTTACTCCATTATATAACAGTCATCTGCATTCAGAGATATTTTCTATGTCTTATTCGGATAGAATACTTAGCAGCTAGGTTAACAGATCATGAGTGCTCATTGCCGTCATCTGATAAACAAAAGATCATCTTTCTTTGCTTTGTTTTTCTTATAAATTTATCCAGCATTAGTATTTATTTAGCTTTCATTGATGATAGTCTTTTGTAAATGAAAATGTAGTACTGTTGTTTGCGAATGTGGCGACAATCTGATATCATCGTATAAAATGTTCCGAAAACGATGAAAAACGTTGGCAAATCACTTGGATATTTTTTAAATATAAAGCCCCGATCTGGATTGTTGTGTGCTTAAATATATCATAGTTACCAAATGTTTCGTGGGTGAATATTTGTTGAAGCTATTGGCTCTATATTCCGTGACCTCATCAAATATGATATCGGCGAGAATTTATTCCTCATGGCAGTACAGTTAATATCGGTTTAGTGCACAGCCCCTAGACTCGATAAAATCGTGCCCTTAACAAGAGTTGACTATACTATCTTTCAGAAAAATTCAATTTCGGAGCGGTTTTATAACCAAAAATTTTTTAAAACAGTGAAAATTATAACCTTTGAAAACTTCTTGGATACCCTTCCTTTAGATTCTACGAAATCGAATCCCTTCCTTAATTATTATTCGAATAGTGTGACCTGGTATTGCCGCCATTCAAAATCAACAATCATTATTTGAGGGCAAAGAATGTATGTTAGAACGAATTATTTTTGTTGCATTGCAAAAAACTCAAGCATGGTTCGAAAGAAAATGACCCTCCAACGTTTAGGAATTTTTACAATTTATGCCTGAAGGTAAAGCATACTTGTTTCTATTTCAATGTGATTTTCATTTATGGACGGTTCGTAATTGTATTACCTATGGTTAAAAATTTATGTCTTTAAACATTAGATCGTTATTTGAGTCTTGCATCACTGCCATACTGGCTGACTCCTAATTACCTTTTTCTATGGAATCTGGTGAATAGGTATGCTATTCTGTCCTATAAAAAACGATAAATTTTGCTCAATTCATTTCAGCACATCTGCACCATAGTCTGAATTGTAGCTAAAACAACTAAAAATGCAGAGAGATTTTATTGAAGGCGCGTATTAATCAACCATCTTCCCACCTTTCTCTAAGCATACCCTAAAATTACTGCTCATACATTTTTCTGCAATCTATTTTACTTTTGTCGAACTGTGATTGATCTGAATTTCTGAAAAAATAAACGTAAAATTGGTTCTCTAACCCACAACTGGCATAAGAACACATCGTTTGAACCATTTAAATTCTATATGAGATGCACAACCGGACGTAGATAACAAGGATGATCTGTAGCTAATTATTTGTGAGCAGAACTGCATTATTCTTGGGGTTTGATTTTTTTTAAAATGTTCGTGAATTGAGTCGACTGTTTTTATTTAGATTAAACGCCATCAGGCAAAAATTTCTCAATTCTATCACCGGATCCGTGATGTCTATTGTTCATTTATTTGAGGAATTAATACTCCCATCATTTTACTTTCGTAATCTTAGTCAAATTTTTTAAGGCGAAAAAAGGGCACGAAAGTACATATACGTGTGATCAATTAACTTTACCAGTGTTTATTTCAAACAACTGTTATCAGATAGGATCGGATGCATATTTAGCAGTTAAAAGATAATGATGGATATAGAATTGTTTGGTTCTGAAGCCACCAAGAATTTGTATTAAAATACAACAAAATTCAGTGTAGCAAATTATGAACTGGACATCGATAAATCATCGCATTTATTTGTAATATTGCTTGTCCGAGAAAAATTTTGGAAAATATATCAAGAATTAGATGAAGAATTTCAAAAGTGTTGCTCGGGATGGAAAAAATTCATCCAAACCTATTGATTTGAGTCCTACAAAATAGATGTTTTTTGATTAATTTCCTGATCATAATAGAAAATGCAAATCTAAATTAAAAACAGGGACGAAACAAACTTCTACAACTTAGATACGACCTTAATTATCAAATCGGCATTTCCGATAATTGATGACCGATAATGGCAACCCTCCCAATGGCAGGTACATCTAGATTGCCATAAGCAGTCTCGAAATTAATCGACAGTAATTAAAAGGGTTCTGATCCAACGACTGCTCTAATAGTCAACTTCTTCATCCACTTGGCAGGATGTGCAACACTCTCTTCACCCATCGATTTTCTTTCATGTATTTAGACTTTGTTCAAAAAAGTATGGTGCACTTATAGTCATGTAGTCTTCTATGAATCCTCTTAAAAGATCTGAAAATATCAATATGGCCTTAACAAGCTGACCATTAACTATATGTCTACTAATTGACCTATTGATCACGACTGGCGTCTGGTTGCCATTTCGAGGCATTGGCTACGCAACAGGTATCCTCGCCCGTCGTTGCATTTTCGATGACATACAAATGTCATATAATATACTGATATCCGCTATGGAACAGTTCCCATGTGACTACTGGTTCATTGGTCTTAGAGGGCTGCAACCGGTCTAGATAGGATTCAGAGACTCTGAGCGCTCTACAAGTTTAATAATATAGAAAAATAGCGACTAAGTCTGAAACAGGAACGGCATCTGCCTCTCGAACCAGAAGTTCTCATTGGTAGAGTTTAATCACCCTGGATAATTTTAGCAGGATATTCTCGCAGCAGCGACAGGATGTCGATCACAAGTGCAACAGTAAATGTCCTCTGAACAGACTTTTGGATCCTAGAGCTACTGACAAGCTCATTGGACAGCATTTGGACAATGATCGCTTCCTAATGGCTATACACAAAAATGGAGTAGTGTGTTGGTTTCTGCCTGCATTTAAACCCCACGTTTACCACTAGATCGTGAATCGTTCAATGGTCCTCGGATTATGTCGTAAATTGTGCCTTGTCCGTAAGATGAAATCACAACTTTTGACGATTTTGGCTGGTGTAAAGCATACAGATTCTCAGCCGATTAGCTGAAAATAACTAACGCAGCTGC